>VWZU01003589.1:1068872-1212020 GCA_013397095.1 Sterrhoptilus dennistouni | reverse complement strand
TCAGGCCTCGCCGCTTGTGCGACGTCCCGCCCGCATGTCTTGGAGTGCCGCGGGAGGAGACGCCGCTACCAGCCCTGTTTTGTGACTGGTGAAAGCGTGAACAAAAGTTCTGCATTACAGGTTGATTCTTCCAGGCTTGCTGAGGGCGGAGTTCGTGGGGGTTCAGTTGGTGGTTTACCTCAGAATCACAGAACCGCTTAGGTTGGACAGATCCGCTGAAATCATGGACTCCAGCCTCTGACAGACGGCCCCCTTGTCAGTTAGAGCACGGCACTGAGTGCCTGTCCGGTCTTCTTTAAACGCCGCCAGGGATGTGACTCCACCGACTCCCCGAGCAGCCTCTTCCAATGCTTGGAAACCTTTTTTGTGAAGACATTCTGCCATAATGTCCAGCCTAAACCTCCCCCTGTGCAGCTTAAGACTATCCTTTAATCCTGTCACCGATTGCCTGTGAGCAGAGGACAATACAGCCTGGTACAGCCTCCTTTCAGGCAGTTGTAGAGAGCAATAAGGTCTCCCCTGAACCTCCTCTTTTCCAGGCTAGACAACCCCAGCTCCCTCAGCCACTCCTGATAACACTGGTGCTGCAGACCCTTCAGCACCTTCATTTCACTTCTGTGGCCTTGCTCCACTACCTCAGTGTCCTTCCTGAATTGAGCAGCCCATAACTGGACACAGCAGTTGAGGTGCAGCTTCACCAGTGCTGGGTACAAAGGGACAAACCTTTCCCTTTTCTGCTGGCTACGCTATTTCTGATCAGGACAGGATGCCACGGGTCTCCTTGGCCACCTGGGCAAACTGTTGGCCCATTTGTTGCTGGCTCGTGTTCAACCAGCACCCCCAGATCATCTTCCACTGGTGAAAGGAAAAGGACCCTCAGGTCCTTTCTCCCTTTCCTCCTCACTGTTATCCGCACAATCGGATTTGCTGCCTGGTGTGCAACAGGACAATAGTTACATACTCAAGAGAGATACAATGATTATTTATTTCAGAGTTGCACAAGCCTGGGTGATGGATGGTATTCCACAAATCAAGTACTCCCCTCCAGACGTTCTGTGCCCTTATTGCTACATAGAAGCTTGGAGTTAGTTACTTTCCAAGGGGAGCCCCTCTATTATGATTGGTTGGTAATTTCTGTACAAGTTATGTAACCCCAGCTAACTTCTATCCAATACTCCAGGGAGGGGTCTTCACCTGGGCAGGAATATTTTGACCTATAGGCACAAATTTTAATATTATAATGAGGATAGTTCAGGTGTGGGATACATGAACCTTGAGTACTTGCCAAGTTAGCAATGTATACATAAATGTACACCTTGATTTGCTATGTTCTTAAAGCCTGTTAATTCCTGGATGTCCCTGGCTAAGGGATGCTAGCTACTGCCTGTTCCCCTGATTAGGTCTCCTTTCCTGATAGCTTACACCAAAGACTTATCCTGACTTAAAATAATCTCAACATATTCCATGTTTTACAACACTGGCATGTGACAAGAATGATGAAAGAAGGTAGTGGCAAGGGCATGGGTTGTTGTAACATTTTGGAGGAAGCATTAAATGAGGACTGCTGGCTACAAAGGGTTCAGCTAATTGCTCTTGCAGCTCTGTAGGCTGTCTTTAGTTTGCAAAATATTACTCCAGAATTTGATTCAAAACCATTTGAACAATTCCCTGTGAAACAATAATAAGCACACTGTGAAAATATCACAAGCTTCAGTCTGCCAAGATAGGGCTTGCTGAATCAGTTAAAAGAGGAAAGAATTTTGAATTCCAAAGGGCCATCCCTGGAGAGCTATATTTTCCTCCTGAATGAAGAGTCTGGGTTTGTTTAAGTTTTCAATTTTTAACACCTACGTGTCATAATGAACTGAACTACAGGATAGATTGCATTTAAGGAAGGAGTGTTTCTCCATAACTGACTTAGATCCCTGATTGTGGAAATGGTTATGTGGTGGTTTAGCTGAGTACCTCTATAGAGAAAAAACTAAGTGAGGAAATGAAGTCAGAAAAATTAAGTCCAAACGCAATTTTGCTTTTTATCCATTGTTAGAATTGAAGTGCTTTTCCTTTGTTTTCCTGGTGAGGCCACACAATGTTACCTTGTGCATTGGCAAGAATAGTTCAGTGACAGAGAGCAAGGGAACAGTAATGGATGGGATGGTGCTGACAGGCTCCCTGTAGTTTTGTGTTTGCACATAGAGGAAGAAAACGGCAGAAAGTGTGTACCCTCTCTGCTCTGGGTGTCTTGGAGCAATGGGTTTCTTACAAAACAGTGTCAGAAAGTGTAGAAACTGTAGTCACCACGTGTTTCCAGGCATTAGTTGTATCAGTCCCATCTGTGGTTATCTGGTAATATAGGCTCAAATACAGGAAGGGCATGATCTGTCACATTAGGGTTTCTGCTTAGAGGTGAGGTGGCCTGTCTCCTAGACATTTGAATCTTTGATATCATACTTCTTGTCTTCATAGTCCATACAGACCTTAGAAGGGAAGGGTGAATGGAATCCTTGGCAAACACAGATTTGAGTTTGCACCTCAGCCAAGATCATCCATTCTGCCAGCCTGTTTGTTCACACTCTTCAATGAACCAATTTGCTTTCTAAGGAAGCTGGCTGGGACTTGACTCAGGCTTGAGATCTGGCCCTCAGAGACAGGAATTCAACCAAGCCTGAGTAGCTGCAGCAGAATTGTCTGTACTCTTGCAGAAGAAGAGCAAGCAGTACAGACAAGAATGCCCCATCCTCCTCCACAAGCATCTGAGTTGCCAAGTGGACTAAGGACTAGGACTAAGGACTGCTGCTCATATACCAGTTTAAGAGTGGGAGCTGGGGAGAGTTTGACTCCATAGGATGGCGATAGAAACATTTCATACACTCAGAGGGATCTCCAGAAGTCATACTCTGGTGTTGCTGGGTTAATGATAGCCAAACCACAGAGGCAGGACTCCACACCTCAGGGCTTTGCCAGTGCTTCCAGTCACTCTGTGTGCATAAGATTATATGCACTCACCTGTGAGTCCTGGGCTCCTACAAAAGAATTGTTCTAGGAAGTGTTGAAGACTCAGCACAGAGTTTAATATATTACCTGGTCCTATAGTGGCTAAAGGACTGATTGAAAGAACTTATTCTTGCCCAGTTTTAGGGGACAAAGATTAACTGGGAGGCATTTCATCTCTTTACCCACTGGCTATATGTGTGAACACAAATATTGGTGACAGCTGGTGACACCAGCTTTTCTGGTGACAGAAAAGGTAGGAACAGTTTTGCACACATGTAGAATGGCTAACAACAGTTTTTTGTTGTAGTGAGAAACTTCTCTGATCTGGTACCTTTCTGGAGTCGTATGCTTTAATTTTGGGTTAATTTTTTTCTGGTGTTACTGCTGCACCAATGTATCATTGTTGGTACAAACATGACTTTAAAAAATGAGCCTTTTATCTTTCCTACCTGTTTTTTTTCCCAGTCATATTCTTTCTATATTATTATTGTGTGCTTGGATCACACTGGAAACAAGATAAATTTGACTCCTGGAGTGTGGGATGGTGTGCACAGACAAGCATAGGTATATACCTGCAGTACTCTCTGAGCACTAAGAGACATACTGTGTCTCAGGTTGATGTGTGTGTATTAGAAAACAGAGAAAAACGCTGCTGTTAATTTTTAAAAACAAAACAGGTACTATTTTCATTCTCACCAGGAAAGACAATTTTGAAGTTAAACACCTCACTGATGGTGCTAATGTTGTGCATTTAATTTTCAACACTGGAAGAAAAGAGATGGTTTTGTTCCCATTGGGGAAGGAACTTCTAAATGCCATGTCAATAATAGTGTTGTTAAGAGTCATTAGGGGTTTGATAATAGCTGCTTTTGGCAAGCTAGAACAAAAATCTCAAGATGAATCATACCAGTGTCTATAAATCACAGTATTGCACCTGCACTTCTTGTATAATAAGTTTATTTGTGCCTTTATAAACCAGTGAATTATTATTTCTTCCAAGTCAAGTCCCACTGAAACACAGAGGGCAGTATCTCCCATTGAGTTCAATTATGTTCTGTGCAGTTAAGGTTAATATATTCTGACATTCCCTACTCAGCTTAATGTGAAAACTGTGCCCTTAACATCACACAATGCAAAGAGAGCTCAGAGTTATTGCCATAGAAAGGCAATAGCAGTGGAATCTTACTGGCCTCACACAATAAATCCCATGAACACCATTGTAGCAATTTTTTCCGTGGATGGCAGGGACAAGGAACTTTGCAGACCTGAGATGTTCTAGAAACACGTGGCTTTATTATTACAAGGGTCGTGGGTAAAGAGGACCTGCCTTCAGCCACCAGCCTTGGCTGAAGCAAAGCCCTAAAGAGAGAATGGGGGAAGAGAGAGATAGAAGAGAGCTAAGGGGTAAAAACGGGGCAGGAGCAGGGAAAAAGTGTGGGGAGAAAGCAGGAGCAAGCAAGGTGAGAGAGAGAGGAGACGGGCCAAAAGAGGTAAGGGAGGAAGGGTGAGAGGGCCAGAGGAGAGAGGTAAGGGCAAAAGGTAGGAGAGCCAGGACAAGAGAGGAGAAGAGTGGAGAAGAGAGCAATCACCTTGTTACAATATGTTATGTCTTTTTTTCTGTTGGATATTCTAATTTACAATGACCAACCGGCCTGAGATACAAAACCTACAAACTTTGCATGCAGCCTATAAGAACTACTACATTACCATGTCATTTTACTTTCTAAGCTCTATAGACTTCTTTCTTATGCACTTGTTCCCTGATGCCTTTGCAGAGGTGGAAAGGCAACATTCTTGTCTTTTTGTTTTCCTGTCTTCAGCTCATCACCGTCTTCCTGCCTGCCATGCACACATCTCGAAACTAGCTTCCATTTCTATTTCACTCACAGGTTTTATATCTGCAGTATTTCTTACCATGCAGTCATACTCATAAGTCCTTCCTGTCCCCTCTTTCCCAACAGACCATCTTAGATTGGTCCCCGCTGTAAGTAATAAGTAAACTACTGGAGAGCTCTGGCTTAAGTTCATTAGAAATGCAGCTTGAAGAAGGATGGGGAAGAGACGTTTTGCCATTTCTTGATATCATGTGTTCTGCTAGAGCAGATGATTGAAGTTCTCCTACCCAGGCAAGGGACAGCAGTTCCAGGGAGATGTATCTGCATATGCCAGAGTACCCAGTCATTACTGGTCAGTAAACTAATCCTTGGAATAGAAGAAATTATTTGCTAGAAGAGCGTTAATTGCTTTCTAGGCTTGTCAATGGAAGCTAGAGTAGATCTGTGTTTTTGTTTCACTACAGTCATGCAGCTGTTCTTATGCTACTGTAAGCAGCTCTGGATTACAGAATCATCCACTCTTCTGAGATTGCTCAGCTGAGGAAAACGTACTGAGTAATTACAGAGTATAAAAACCAAGTGTGAAAATGAAGGTAAATTCATAATAATTTTCCTTTACACGTATGTGCTCTTATACTAACTTTTTTGCATTTAGTAATGCATTATACTTTAAATTTATAAGAGTGCCTACAATAGGGTTGTCAGTTGTTGTTCTTTAAATAAGTTTGTTAAACTTTAACTACAGGTAAAGGTGGCATATCAATTGCTGAATTTTTCTTGCTAAACTATGCTTTAGGTAGCATTCCACTTGCTGAAAGTCCACTGCTTGGCATGAAAATTTTCCATATTGAGGATGGAAGTTTAGGATGACTTTACTGCTACCAAATATGATCTAAGAAAGAAGGGCTATTTCTAGAGTAAATTATTGTGGAGATCTTATATTTGAGGTTTTTAAATGCCTTTATACTCTACAGCAAACTTGGAATTTGTCAGAAAAAACTGAATTGGGGTGTCTGGTCTTTTGACTGCATGGACCATAGTATCTATAGGCCTTGAAGAAATTAGTTTTCCACATTCCTGAATTAGCATGTGTCACTACCATCCTTACTACTATTGCAGTCAAGTGTTCTCCCATTGTGGGCCCGAAGGAGACCTCGGTTTGCCACTGTGGTCCGGGGTGGGTCTGTGGACTGAGACTGTGGAAATCATCCCCTGTGTTCCCCAAAACCTGCTGTTTTCTCTTTTTCATGGGTATTTGTTTATCTTATTGGAATGGTGAAGTAACAAGGACTTAACTGAAGGGAAGGAAATGGTAAATATGGAGGCAAGAGTGGAACTGTTGGAAGTGGAAAACCTTAACAGGAGAGCAGTAGGGATAAGACACTGGGATTAGGTGAAGAAGGAAATTAAATTCTCAAGGAGAAATGAAGGAGAATGAGTTCAAGGCAATGGAACAAGTAGGTCTAGACAAGAAATCTATACGAGAGAACAGACATGGAGGCCAGTAAGGAAACTAGAAGAATGAGAGCACACTGGTAGAGCAGACAAAATTAAACAGAATCAAATCTTAACTCTGAGAAAAGGGACAAGCTATGATGGGAAGAGGAGCATTGACAGAGGAACCACTGGGATTCGAGCAGAGACTTAGAGAAAGGAAAGTTAAAACTCACAAGCACAGAGACATTACCGTTTCAGTGCCTTTTTTTTTCCCATTTCTAATAGTTTTGTGCTAGGGCAAGTAAAACCAAGAAAATATTCTGACTTTTTAATTTAATAAAAGATATTTTCTTGTCTTTTCTGTGTCCTGTAACAGAACAAAAGAGGTAGAACTCCATTTGGTTGCAGAAACCCATCTTAAAAGCCACCTTTAAAGTGTTTTTAGGTAGGAAGCCTTAGGCCTTTGCAAACAGCTGCAACCTGGAGTTGGAAAAAGCAAGGAAATGGCCTTAGGAATGTTAATGCAAATATTGGCATGAGTTCATTGTAATTTGAGAGGTTTCAGGAAAGTACTAAAAGGGCAAGGAGGTTTTACATGAAAGAGAATCTATTGTGAGGCTACAACATACCTACATTTTATGTGTGTGTGTGTTTATGTATACTGCATGTGTGCATGTCTGCATATACACGTATATGAAATACAATATAGATGTGTGTGAATATGTGTTAAAAATACTGTATTGTTGATAATGTAAGCACCTGTAAATCCAGATATCCCTATTCCTTCAGTCAAGTAATTCATACCTCAGAGGAGACGCAAAATTACAAGTAATATTTTGCTGGCTTGAGTTGTGGATAGGTGCATTACACAAACAGGCGCTGTTAAATCATTATACCATGCTCTACCTGTGTGTCTTTTGTACGTCCTACGTATTTCGCAGACACAAATAAGTATTTTAGAAATTGTATAAAGAGCTTTTCTGACAATATAGATGACAATGTCAGATCTAATTTGAATTAGAGCTATTGGAAATCATGGTTGTTTTTCATTACTGTTATACCGATATCCCTGACAACCTGCAATTTACCTGGTATGAACAGCACCTCCTGAAAATATTTTGTGTGCTGAG
This sequence comes from Sterrhoptilus dennistouni, assembly GCA_013397095.1. Classification (NCBI taxonomy): domain Eukaryota; kingdom Metazoa; phylum Chordata; class Aves; order Passeriformes; family Zosteropidae; genus Sterrhoptilus; species Sterrhoptilus dennistouni. Next base: position 1,204,624 of record VWZU01003589.1, on the reverse strand, counting down.
TGTTTTGTATTTTTGTATATCCTCCCTGTGCATGAGTGATATTTCACATTAATTCCACTGGATGGCACTGAAGGAGACAAGATTGCATGGAAATATCTCTAGAAGTTGAGTGTAATTCCAAAAATTGAGAGTGACTTACTTTTTCATTCCATTATTGAAATAGACAAATGGGAACTCATTTTCCATCCTGATGTAATAATTTGTCATCAAAATCAGCTCTTAAACACTCCTAGCTGCAGTTCTATGTTTTGACAGTGGCAAAATTACAGTGGAGGCAGAGTCAAGGCTTCTGAATCTGAATACCTCTTCTTCCCCAACAAAGGTAAACGCTGAGGGAAGCAGCTCTGGCCCATTCTGGATTCTTGCGTAAAGGTTTACAAAGCATTTGAAAAATTTTGGCCCCTGTCCTCCATGGCAACGCTATTGATACTGTCCACTTCTATCCTTATGAGCAAGTGCAAGTATTTTAGTTTTCAAGCTAATTTGGAAAAACTACATAGGAAGACATTCAGGATTAAAAGCTTCCACCTGTTGAGGAAATGTCATATACTGTTTCAGAGAACCTCCTGAGTTGAAACTCCATCTGCAGTCCCTACACAAGGACTCCTGTTTTTTCCTGGACAGAGAGTTTGCAATCCTGTCTGTAAGGCACACAATTATGGTCTGTCAATCAGACCTGTAGGAGTCATGGGAGTCATCTTTGACTTCACTTTTTTTTGACCTGTTTATCTTGATGTATATGAATTTTATTTCCTTTTCTTCTCTAAAGCATCTCCTTATCTTTGTTCACATCACAGATATGCTTTTTTAGGCTTTTGTTATCTCTCATCCTGCTTATGACAGCTTTTTTTCCCCAGACCTGACCTGACCTGTCAAAAAGGTCCCTTGAAACACTATTCTTGCACTTATCTTCCTGGCCTATTTCTGTGGTTCCTTTTTGTACTTACCTCTTTAGTGTATCTTCATAGATTTCTCTGTCTCTGCAAACTCTGTAGCCCTCTGAGAGTGCAGTTTGACAATTTTTTTGGCAGCTGTGCTGGCCTAAGACAGTTTTTGCTCCCAACCATCCATGCCTGTCTTTTTGATATGCCTGCTGGTTTGCTGGCACAGTTGTTTTGTTCAGCTGCATGATAAACCAGATTAGGAACCTGATTTGGCTGAAAAATAGCATGGGGGAGGGAGGAGAAGAGCATTTTACAGCCAGCTTATTTCTCCAGTCAAGGCTATGAGGCAGTTGGGTCTGCAGCAGGGACAAGCAGTGAGAGATGCTGGGCTGCAGAGCAGCCATGGCCTGTGCTGGTTTATGTGGGATTGCTGCCAGCTGTTGGGCTGTGACCTGATTGTGATGATGAGCCAAGCTAATAGCTGCCTGCTGCTGACAGGGTAGTGCTGCACCCCCTTCCTCACCCCCCAGCACGGGTTGCTTCCTGTCTACTCCCTTGTGCCAACACAGGTGCTTATCTCACCCAAGTGAGCCAGCTATGGTATGGGAGCTAACCCAGAACAGAAGAACTCAGTTCTTCTGAGGGCTTTCCTGGCTATTGTTTCAAGAGCTCATGGAACCACCCACTCAGCAGCATCTGGGTGCTCTGTCAGCTCATCTTTGGCCTCAGTTGCACCACAGCACTTCACAACTTTGTCTTTTCCTGTCATTGCCTGTCCTCCTCTCCCTCAGTCTCCAAATCTACTTCATCTGCTTTTCTCATAGCTGTGTTAATGATGTCCTTTCGGTCACCCTCAACATATGGAATACACTCTCTGGAGCAATTGCTGCATCTTTCAAATTTCTCAAGATTTTCTCTTACCATGACACATACTGTAAACTGCCAGCAGATAATGCCCAGTTTAGTTACTTGCAGGAATTTTGGATTTCATTACTACACTTAATGTGTCCATGTGTTAACTTGAAACAGGCATAGTCTATCAGTTTATTTGTGAAGCTAAAAGGGATTAAACAGAATCTTTTTTTGTTTTTTAGAGCAAAAATTCCCAAAGCTATATCCTGGAGGAGATGTACTTTCCTAAGGTCATATATAAATATCAGAGGATTATTTTCTGTTGCTTTCACACCTTGGATCATCCTTCATGCTTGTGCAAATGGACATAGCATTGCTACTAAGCAGTTTACAGTAACATCTTAGAGAATTGTAAATTAGTGCCCCAGAGACATGATAGCAGAGAGTCAGCACTTACATGGGCAGCTGAGCATAGAGATTTAGGGATTTCTTTTCACCTAGCTGTTTTTACTGTTAGGATTCTTTTTAGACACATGTAGAAGCATATCCTAAACATATTTCATCCTAGTATCTTGGTGTGCTAAGCATTTTTTTTCCCTATTCAGTTAAATAGAAACTGTATAGAAAAACAGCAGTGAGTAAAGCAGCATATTGCCTTGGAAGCAAAAGATTAAAATTATCTGTGTTTGCTATTTAAAAAAACAAGCAACACAAACATGACAGAGGGCACCTCTACACCATGCAACAGAGGACAGGACTTAGCATATATTCATCAAGTCAGTTGTGAAATAAGAGGCAGCAGCTGTAGACTTGTGTGTGAGTCCTGTTGCACCCAAAGTACTTAACCCTGTGGTAGGTGGTGCTAATTAGGTTGGACATGGTGCTAATTAGGTTAGATACAACACTGTGGTCATGCAAATACACAGTGCCTGTGAGTCCAGCTCAGACCTGGCTGGAGGATTCTGCACAAACTTCTGTGAGAGGCCATATGTGTGCATCCAGAGAGAGAAATTGTTTGCTGGTGGCCTCTTGTTCATTACACCTGTAGGGTTTAGCTTCAGTAACAGATGCATTTGCCACATGCAGGTGTCACATGTGGCTTTGTTCCAGGGTTTACCTCCCTCTTGGTGAAAACAGAAGATACACTTTTAAGTGTGTTTTTCAGGCTCTGAGTTGTTGCTGTGTAATAATGGGCATCCAACATAGCTGCTTCTTAAAACTGTTCTGTTTCACTTCTTAATTAAGGCTGTAAGTACTGAGAGGAGCAGGAAAGAAGGGGATAGTAAATTCTTCAGTCACTAGAATTTTATAGAAATGGTGCATATCTGCTGCAAGGTCATGGAGGCAGACAGCAGTATGACAAAGAGCCAAGCACATTCTCCTCCAGTACATTTATCAGGAGACCTGCCTTCTCCCTTCAGTGAGACAAAGCAATGTTTCGGATTGAAGATATGATCACGGCTACAACATAAATTCTGTGTCTATGTAACTGGATGGCAAATATATCCCCAGAGCACTGACTGCAGAATTGCTGTCTTTTAAAATAGCTGTTTAATACATCTATGAACATAGCATTGTTTCAAAATTGGAGTGTTAAAGTTGATGTTTACAGGAAGGTTAGCGCTTATTAGTAAGAACAAGGTAAGCTGAAGAAGCATTGTTCAAGAGGCAGTGTTTGGAATGACCTGTGAAATAAAAGGTATTACAGGATCTTTCTCCTTTTTTTGTATTTTTTAAAGGATCTCAAGTAGTCATTCTGGCAACTTCTCTCTGTTGTTTCATTTCTGTTTGACAGACAGATGAGACAGAGGTTTCATTAGAATGTCCTGAGCCATCAGTAATAACTAGGAAAGACTAGTGAAAATGTGGGCCCTGTCTGTAAGGAAATGGTTATCCAGTATATGGAGAAAGCTGAGGTATGCAGAAACTTTTTTGCTTCAGTCTTCACTTACAGGTCCTCCAGCCACAATGCCCAAGTTACAGAAGGCAAAGGCAGGGATAGAGAAGGAAGATCAGGTTCTGCTCTAGAAGTTCAGGTTTTGAGAACCTGAAGGTGCCCAAGTTCATGGGACCAGATAAGATAAGCACCACAGGTGCTGAGGGAAGTGGCAGAGGAAGTAGCTAAGCCACTATCCGTTGTATTTGAGAAGCTGTGACAGTTTGGTGAAGTTCCCTCTGACTGGAAGAGGTGAAAGGTAGTCCTCATTTTGGAAAATGGTTGAAAGGAAGATGTAGGGCACTAGAGGCCAGTCAGTCTCACCTTTGTATGTTGCAAGATCACGAAGCAGGTCCACCTGGAAACTATTCTGTGGCTCATGGAAAATAAGGAAGTGATTGTTGACAGCCAGCATGACTTCACTAAGGGCCAGTCATGCCTGACAAATTTGTGGCCTTCTACAGTGAAGTAACAGCATTGGTGGATAAGGGAAGAGCAACTGACATCATCTACCTGATCTCGTGCGAAACATTTGACACTGTCCTGCACAATACCCCTGTTTGTAAACTGGAGGGATAGAGATTTGATGGATGGACCAGTTGGCAGACAAGGATATGGCTGGATAGTCACACTCAAAAGAGTTGCTGTCAATGCCCAATGTCCAAAGGGAAGAGTGACACGTGATGTTTCCTCAGAGTTTGCTATTGGAACAGGCACTGTTTAACACCTTTGCAAGGTGACATAGAGAGGGATGTTGAGGGCACCCTTAGCAAGTTTGCTGAGAACACCAAGCCCTGTGGTGCAGTCACACACTGCAGGGAAGGGATGTCCAGGGGGACCTGGACAGGCTCAGGAGATGGGACTGTGCAAGACTCATGAAGTTCAACAAAGCCAAGTGCAAGGTTGTGTGTGTGAGTGTGGGCAATCCCAGGCACAAACACAAGGCTGGGCAGGGAATGGATTGAGAGCAGCTCTGAGGAGAAGGACTTGGGGGTGTGGGTGGATGAGAAGATTGACGTGAGCTGACAAATGTGCACCTGTAGCCCAGAAAGCCAAACATGTCCTGGGCTGTATCAAAAGCAGCATGGCCAGCAGAGTGAGGGAGGGTATTCTGCTCCTCTACTCTGCTCTCATGAGATACCACTTGAAATGCTGCATCCCAGCTCTGGGGTCGCATACATAAGAAGGACATAGACCTGTTGGATTGAGTCCAGAGGAGAGCAGGATGACCAGAGGGGCTGGAGCACCTCTCCTAAGAGGAAAGACTGAGGGAGTTGGGTTTGTTCAGACTGGAGAAGGGAAGGCTCTGGGGAGACCTAGTTGTGGCTATTACCACTTAGAGGGGGGCTGCAAGAGACCTGGAGAGAATTTTCATAAGGACATGTAAGTGATAGAACAAGGAGGAATGGCTATGAATTGGAAGGGGTTAGGTTTAGATTGGATATTAGGAAAAAATTCCTTACTGTGAGGGTGGTAAGGCACTGGAACAGGTTGCTTTGAGCAGTTGTAGATGCCCCATCCCTGGAAATGTTCAAGATCAAGTTGGATGAGGCTCTGAGAAATCTGATCTAGTGAAAGGTGTTCCTGTACATGGCATGTAGGCTGGAACTGGCTGATCTTCAAGGTCCCTTCCAACCCAAACAGTGTTATAACCTATAATAATTGACCCGTGACAAGTCAGCAAGCAACTATGCTGCATAATATACTTGGACATAATGGATTAAGATATGACACCTCTGAAATTATGAAAATTATGAGAATTCATAGCCTTTTGATATTGGTATGGTTGTTCCTGGCACTTTATAAATTGTGTAATGTCACAGATAGGGGTCCAGTTCCCTGAAGATTTGAGCAATTATTGTAAACTTTATAATGTCATCAACCAAATTTTCTTATTCAAGGTATGGCAGTGATAGTGAGCACTTCATAGGGGGAACATAGATTTTTTAAAAAGTATTTCTTAGAAAAAGGCACACACAGAGTAATCAAAAGTTGGGTATTTAAATTTTTAAAAATTATTTTTGCTGTTATCTTCAATTAGGTTTTTTTTTCCACTGTGCCTGCCAGAAAAATATATGCATGCACAGCTAGATATCTCTGACTTTTAAAGTCATGGCACTTGCCAAAATGCTTTTAAGGAGAGAAACACAAAAGCCAACATTATCCATGAAAACTACATAAATATTTATAAGCAGTATATGTTTGATTTCTGTTCTTTAAAAAAAAATATTTATTTATTTTAAAAATCCATCTGTTGCTACCAGATGATAAATATTTAAATCAAATTTGTGCCTGGGATACAAGGGCACTATTTTTTCCAGAAGGGACATTATAAATTTGATACTGTAGGCCCAGCCTCAGTTCCACAGCTCAGACAGCATAGCAGGCAGTTTGTTGGGGTACATTTATAGACTTGTATGAAAAAGCTTCCTGTCTGGTAGGCTGTAAACAAGTGATCATTTTGCCTAATCTCTTTCAGGAGATTTCCTAGAGGCTGGACTGGAATATATCTCCTGGGAAAATACCTCATTTTGCCTGAAAGACTCCAAGCAGTGGTGACTTACCACCTCCTCAGGTAAGTTGTTCCAATGTCTAGTTACCCCCACTGCTAAGAAATTGCGTAAGTTCAATCTTGAATTTGTCTGACTCCAGTCTCCATTCATTATATCTTGTCATGTTTCTGTCTGCAAGACTTGAAAAGCTCACTCTACAATCAAGTACCTTTTCCATGTGTGTATATCTGGGTACAGTGATCCAGTCACCACTCTTGTCTGACAGATTTAGTAGATGTCTTAAACCTTATACCTTAGGTGTTACTTTTCAACCTCTGGATCATTTTTTCTGTCTTCTGATTTTTTTTTTTCTTGTGCTTGTATATCCTTCTTGCTTCTTTTTGCTGATGCTGTGTGCAGAGCAAGGTCACATCCTAATAGTTGCACCCTTTTTTCATACAGAGGATAATCAGTTATTATATATTACAGCTGACATTTGCTGATACATTGCACGTGTCAATAGATTCATAGATAAGGTCTCTAGAACTGTGGAGGTCCGACACTTACATTCTCAATGTCTGTTCATATTACCTAATGCATGCTCTGAATTAAAGGAGCAATATCTGTCAGATCTTCTGCATACAGTGTCCTTTTTCACTACCTAGATGATCCATAAATCCCACTAAGACATAGAAATTTTAATTCCTCTTTGCTAAATAAAGCGGGAAAGGCTACATTGTGAAGAGTTAATTTCATTCTTCCTGTAGGAAAGGTCCTACATTAGAAAGAGAACTGTTCTATTGCTGTGCTCAGAGTAGAAGAAATAAGGGAGGAGTAAGGGTGAAGAAGCACTGAGAGAACACAGTGGCAGACCTCTGTGAAAGCTCAACTTCTGTGAAAGCTCTGAGTGGCTGTTTTTCTGGGCAGCAGGGGAGTGGAAATAACCCCCACTTAGGAGTTTTGCCCAAGAAAAGCTGAAGTTTAATAGAGTTGGCTGGCTTATGTCTGGACACATACAAAACTGGTAAGAAAAGCATTGTCATTCATGGCTTGCGCAAGTTTGAAATACACTTATTTGTTTATCTCATTTGGCACATGTACAAAACCTGCTCTGAGTACAGGTGTATGACTTAAATTCCTGTGGTAAAGAATTATAAAATCACTGAAATGTTGTTTGGGAAGGATATGTGCAAATCATCTAATCCAGCTCTGTGCTTGATGCAGGCTGTTGCCAACATTCACTTAGGTATGGACGTCCTTGGAAAATCTGAAGATTTTGTCCACAGAAAAGTTTGTCCATTTTGTCCAACTCCTTATGTACCACACCTTTTCCTTACTCTGCTATCAGACAGGCAAATCTTACTCAGCTGTAACATGATCTCAATCAGGGAACACCGCTGTCAGGAAGGAGAAAACCTGTTCTTTTACTTCTCCAGATTTCTTGAGTTTAATTAGGCATTGATCCTGTCTAACATAGGCTGTATGACTGTGGATGCTGGCACACAAATGGTACAAGTGCAGATAGGAGCATTCAAGGGGAACTGCTTATACAGCACAGCTTTGTAATGTAACCACAGTGCTTGCAGTTTGCCAGTGCAAAAAAAAAGTGCCATCATTCTGCTTTTCCCCCTTCTCCTTGGTCAAGCATTTCCATTTTTCTGGTGGCCATGGCAAGCTGAACTAGAAGAAAAAATCCTCACCATAAAAAGTAAGTAATTACTGAATAGTTTATTGACTAACAGTGCCAGTTGGGACAGACTTGTATGGAACTGCTCTTTTGATTGGCAGCCAGCCATTTAGTTGGCTTTGCTGCAATGAGAAATTTCATCTCTGAAGTGCAGTCCCATAGCAGTTTATCCTTATCTAAGTCAGAGCTATCATGATCTGTCCTGGTATTTTTGCAGCTGAGCAGGAGGCTGGTCCAGGGAGCTTTGCAGCCAAGAATTAAGCTTGAACTAAACGCCAGAAAATCCTTCTTGTTCTCCACTAATTTCAAGGAGTCGATGTATCTGAAAATGAATCACTTTTTTATACAGTGAGTTTTAAACTTGTTACCTGACCTGATGCTAGTGTGCTGGTACATATGGTGAGAAGGGGAAGGGAGAAAGGCTGGATTGGGAATCTGTGTCCTCAGACATGGACAATGTCCATGATTTCATTTGTTTGTTTCCTGAAGCATGTGATTGATGTGACTTTTTGTGTTCACAGTAGGTCTTAAGATTATTGTAAGATGATGAAAGAGACCTGTCTTGTATGGAAACATGCAGGGTCAATATTCTGTGGATCATTCTGGACTCAGTGATTATTGAATGACAGCTTGAGTTTGCAGAGACTGACTCAGTGACCCAGATGGTCTCTTCCAGTCTTACATTTTTAGCTGTACCCTTGCTAAGAGTACCCTAGTGTTAAAACTGTTGAGAACTAAATTTTCTTAATTTTACATTAGTTAGCCACTTTCTAATTTGTTGCATTTGGTGCTATTCCATCCTTCGCTGCTGTATTATTTTAACAGCAGAGCGAGAGAGAAAGAAAGAGAGCATTTTTACTCTTAGTTGTGCTAAAGATTTTCCCCAAATGCAGCCATTAGAGACCAGCTGCAGACAAAACAGCACAGGCAGTTGATTTTTCAACAATGTTAGATTTTCAGCTCCTGTCTGCAGTAATTAATTAGCTTCATTGCTGAGCCAACTCCCTGCGGGACTGCATGATCATTAGTGCCAAAGTCAGGAAGGGAGCATGAACTCCCAAACCCCTGGGAAACTACTTCAGCAAATCTTGTCATCTGTAGAGCATTTCAAGAACGTTTAAAGTGACAGTGGTAGAAAAGATTCACTTTCTCATCTGTTTGGGGGCCTTGCTCAGATTCAGTTAGACTGATGGCTGGGACCAGGCAAATCTACTTGCTGGACAAGATTTTGTCAAAGGCTATCTAAAACCCAAAGGGTTGCTCTCAGCTAATTCATCTTAATTTTGCTGATATGTAGAGAAAATTATAGAAGACTTGAGAGACATCAGGGTACAAATCAATGGTGATGTACAGTACTGGGGCTGCTGTGCCAAAAGCTAGCCCAGAACCAAGTATCTGTCAGCTAAAAGTCAAATTTGGATACAGCAGGGACACAAATGAATCCAAATATGCCAAAATGGAAGTGCTGGCATGAAATTACACAGTTTCCTTCAGGTGCAGAAAACCAGCAGACACTGAGATTATTTACAAATCACTTTTATGAAATCCTTTTTGTAGGCTTGGGATGCAATGTAATATTGTTTAATCTCTTCTCTCATCCCCCACGCTTGTTTCAGAAGAGAACAAGGAATTTAATCCAAACAAAGGATTAAGAAATTTCAATAACTGGACTACTGCCATTACGGAAACAATGGACCAGCTCTTTAAATGCTTGTTCTTGATTAAATTGAAGTCAGTGACTACATCAGAGGGAGCAGAACTGGAATGCAGAAAAGAGGAAATGAAAAGTTTAGAAGAGATACACAATTATTTTACCTATTATGCAATTCTAGCAATGCATCACATAAACAAAGTAGCTCTGAGAAAGGATCTCTCCTCACTGGAGAATAAAGTTAGGGAGAACTTTTGAGAGATGGACAGAGGAAAGAGAAGTGAGATTTAATATAGATAAATGTAAGGTAATACACCTGGGAAGAAATTATAATCATCCTATATACAAAATCAGGAGCTCTTTGGAAAACAGTAATAGAGAGGAAAGCCTGGGAGCAGTGGTTTATAATTAATTACTGCAGACAGGAACTCCAAACCTAACACTGGGGCAAAAATCAAATACATTCTTATTCTGGGCCAGCACCAGAGGTTTATTTCTACGGTGAGTGCATGGAGATCAGGGAGCTGGCAAAAACACAAGCAAAATATTAAACTTATGGTGTTATTATGTTATGTTATGATGTTATTAATTCCATTTATAAGCTGGAGACTTGACTGCTGATACCCAAGCTTGTGGTTTTCTATTTGCTGAGTACAGTTAAACAATAAAGCATGTCCAAGATAAAAACTCCTGATGAGTTTGTAGAAGGGTAATTTCTTTTCTTGTCTTCATATTTAAATGCAGAACTGTGGCTTAAAAATGATGAGATTTAACCTAGACAAGATTGTGGAAGCAAACCCCCTTTCCTAAAGAAAAACATAGCATGTGAAAACAGTATAGAGAGATTTAAAACAATGTAACAATTCCATAACTCAGTGAAAGGGGATCTGTTGGCAAGGAATGAAGGCCAAATATAGAGTTATGCTATTATTTAGGTAAGAAATGTTGGTCAGTAAATGCATTTAGCAGGTAGAAAACAAAGATATGACAAGTAACTGTGTTCCACCAAAGAGCAGATGAAACATTACTATGCTGAGAAGACAATGCCATGTGAAAGCCTGCCAGACAACCCAGACAGAGTGCCATAAAGAGCTGTCTGATTGCAAGATCTGATGGCTCTGTATTTACAAGTTCACAGGCTTGCGGATCAGAATGAAAGAGAAGTTGATTCTAGTCCTAGAAAAGGAAAGGAGAAAAACCCTAACAAGGTGTAGTATGTAGAATATTAAAGATTTACTAGTAAGATTTCGTCTTACTAGTGAGCTAGTATCACAGGTAATCCTGTCTTTGATTCCTTACAGGCCATGCTAGAAAGATGGCACCTCACCCTGCTGTAAGGCAGCCTTGGGGTGGTATCATTTCTTCCCAGGTTGGATAAAGCTTGGGCTCACACCACCAGGCTGCATGCAAGCACAGAAAGAGGCATTCACTACCCCACAGGCAACTTTTCCTCCTGCTGGGAAAATAATGGTGGATCATTTCTTAGAGCCCTATATGTCACATACCTTTGTTTTTTGGTTTTGTGGTTTTTTGTTTGTTTTTTTTTTTTTTTTTTTTTTTTTTTTTTTTAATAAGTACAAAACCAAGTCACTATATTTTTAAATACGAAAAAGAAAAAACCCCAAAAATATAAAAGCTCTCAAAACTGACATTTCACCTTCTATTGAGAAGGCAGATAAAGCTACATAATTAGTCAAGGAAGGATCACTCCCTTTCTCCCCACAGCCTCCAGAGGATAAACTCCAGATAAGCCTTCCAGAGACTGCAGAGCTCCAACTGCAGAGGGTTTTAGTCTGTGAAAGACGTTTGGAGCACACAATAATTAGCAGCTCACAGCTGAATTTTGCTAGCTGTCATAGTATTTGTTGTTATCACTGCATGAAAGTACTCCTGTAGGTCTTCTGAGTCTTCGTAAATGTGTGCTGTCATCTGATTTGTCCGCACGGAACTTTTTAATAGAAAATTTGGTCAGTGTACAACACTTAAAGGCTTACAGCAAATCCCTTTTCCATGGCGGAACACCACCTGGACAGAATGAGAAAATAAAAGTTCTTTTCTTGGACATAGCAGGAACTCCTTTACACTTTATACTATATCCAGGCCCTTACAATCCGGGGGGATTCAGTATGATGGGAGAATTCAATGGGTAGCCTGTTAATCCAAATCCACATCTTCTTTGTATCCCCAAATCAGTGCTCAAGAGTTCTGTCAGAAGACAGGCCTTTTCTTAAGACTTGCCCTTCATCTCTGCTTGCTCACAGTTTTTAAATCCCAGTGGGAAAACTGTAGAGACACTGGCAGAAAGACAGTAAATATATTGTAATTCCTTTAAACTTAATTGAGATTCACCTCTGTTTTAAGAAAGCAAACACCAAGAACTGTCTGGATTATCTTAAATTCAGTATGTGCTTAAGTGTTTCAGGACTGATACTGTTTTTGAGATAGTTGTCATTACTGCTGCTTTCCAGAAATTTGTATAAATTAAGTATTTCTAACCTTTAATTACAATGCACTTAATGGTAGATGCACTTGTGCTGTGCCTTTTCTCATCCAAAACAGCTGTTCAAGTTGTTAATCTGTGGGCTGTGCTTTGTTTTCAACAGTTGATGTCTGTCCTGTTACTGCTTTTTATCTTTTTCGGGTGTGCTTGGCTTACCTTCTCAGCTCCCATGGTCTCTCTATCCTCCCAGAAAGCCAGCTGCTGGGAGCTATATGCGTAATATATATGCACTTAACAATGCATTCATTGTCTTTCAATCCAATTGCGAAGGTCATTTTCTCAGCTCGTTGTCCCAGTCCTGCCATTCCTCTTTTTTTGCACAATGCCATTGGCTCCCTTTCTTCACTGCGTGAAATACAAATGACTTCTATTTACTTTTCAAGCCATGTCTAATCTATATCACCAAGAAGTATCCCTCACTGCCATTATAGAAACGATACCAGTATTTTAAGGCAGTCTTGTACATTCACTTTCATGTTTTCACCCATGCTGCTGATTATGCATAGCACAAAATCCGTTTAATACCCCTAAACGCTTCTTTCTCTGCTTTTTCAAGCATCAAGTCCCTGCCTCGAGCTTTGCCAGAGTCCGAGCATAGCTACATAATGCTTTTGCTAGAGATGTTTTTTCATATGAACCAGTTATAACCTCTTCCTGCTCATCTTCTCTCTAAGGCACTTCAGAGGCAAAACAGTTTGTTGTTTTTATGTCTGTACAGTGCAAGCTACAGTGAAGGTGCATTTAGATGTGATTTTAAGAGTAGTATTAACAATAAAAATAGAGTAAACCAAGTTATTTGTCTTGTTTCTAGGTCTGTAAGATACTTCTAGGAAGTAGTTCCAACATAGGCTGTTTAATTTGCCATACCAAAGTTGCTTAAGTCTGTGGATTCCAGGAATAAATTTGCCGCAGGGACTAAGAAAGAGGGAGACTGGAACTGTGCCTTTTCTGACAGATGACTGTTACTGGCTTAGTAGAATTACCAGAATGCACCCTGAGGGGCTGTAGTCACTCTGTTTGATTCACTCAGTGAGAGCCATGCTCAGCATGGTTCGGTGGGGGCGTGGTGATGTGTTTTACAGGTCTCTTAGCAGGATCATAGTCAAACTCACACACAGTGCTGACTGGACAGATATCTGGCCATGTTTCTTTTAGCATGGAGCTACAAGTGGTTCTGCAAAATTCTGTTTTATGGAGAGCTAATAGAAAATGGCATTTCCCCCCTGTTTCTGTTCCTTTTGGAAATGCTGTTATTTTATCATCTCATGTGTAGCTAAAGTGAATATTCTGTTGTAAGTTATATCTTTCAAAAACCAATTAAAAGGGTTAAGACGAGCAGAATTTAGAATAATAGTCAGTGTATGCACTTTAAGATTCTTAGAGACTTAAGATATCTCTGAGAGGTGGACAAAAAGCTGGAGAAATGAGCTCTACATGCTTTCAATATTTACCAGCTAGAAGATCACATTTTCATTCATGACCACAAAGTGTTTTATTCAGGAAAAATGAGTCTTGTCAAATAGCTTTGATATCGTTCTCTGGCAAGATTACAAGTACATGTGATAAAGATGACTCTATTGACATAATACACTACTTTATGTAGGGCATTTGTTTTATTCTGTGTGGCAGCCTACATAAAAGAGATGTATGGGAAGCAAAAAAATTAAAACCTGTTTTTCTATATGATTGTTTGCCATGTCACAGCTGCCTGGAATATGCCTGCCTCTTTTCTGTGTTTTTACTTTATTGCTTTATAATACCTCTAGCTTAAAAATGGCTAGTCTTTGCATAATGTGTAACATCTTGAAGTATTCAGAATACCAAACAATGGGCACAAGAACCAAAGCAGTTTGTCAAGGATCTGTCCTTTTCTAGTTATACCTCAAACCTCAAAGGTAGTCATGTCTTCTCTGTTTTATAAAATAAGTGTTATCAGGTTCCTAATTGAATGAATCAGTGATGCAACCATGCAATAAAGCTCGTGGTGAACTGCTGAGCCCAGTGCAGGGCATTACTCCATCCAGTGCACAGTGGATAAATATATCTTTAAAAATATCCAACTATCATTTGCATGCTGTTGGACTAATCAGAAGAGAATTTGTGAACTGAATAGTGAAAGGGCAAAAGCTACTCTCAAAGCCCCCAGTAAGAGTGAGCCCTCAATAGTGTGAACACATATGCCAGATGAGAAAAGAGAGCTTCAGTTCCTCTGTGGTCTTGATGAGTCCCTGATGCCATTCATGATACTAAGTTATACAAAGTTTAATCTTAGTGATGTCAGTACAATTCTCAGCAAAATTCTCAGCAGATGTCTTAGTAATTTCTCCGTGCTGGCAATGAAAGGCAAAACCATTTTTTTTCCTAGCACTCAGGAACAAATAGCACTCATAATAAAATGTCTCTTTACTTGTCTAGTAGTTTGGCTAATTTAGGTGACGGGCCATGAAATTTCAGAGTATTTATGCTTTTAAAAGGTGGACTATACACCCAGTAATCACCTATAGTAATCACCTAGCTGACTCTAATATTCAGGAAGACTTGATTCCCAAGCTGCAAACCCTGTTATTCATCTGGGTATTAAGTGTTGATTCTATCTAGGTACATGGTGAAAAGTCCTTTGACTTAAGTCATTCAAATAACATACACACTCTATGAGTAAATCACACAGACAAAATCTCTGACTACAGGTGAGGAAGGCTCTCTCCTTCTTTATCTGAAAAAGTCTCAAAGGCTACACAATATTGTCTTTTTTGTCATGAATATGTAGAGAGCTGAGCCCCTGAATATTTGTTGGGTGAGTGTTGGAAACAAGGCAGTAGAGAAATTACTTTTTATAAGATCTGTTCAATTGACAGCAGTCAAAACCTTTCATTTTCTTCAAAAGTATATTTTGATTGAGACAATACTGTAAGAAGACAGGCATTGTGTATTTAGCTTTATTAAACTAAAAATGGTGCAATTTGCTATGAGAGAGACAAAATTAAATACGATGTTAGTGGCTTGTAATCATCTGATATATAAAGTAACAAAGTGCAACCTGAATTGTGTTTAAGAAGGTTTCTTAACTTATGAATATGTCTGTAACAAGTGACTAGTGTTAACAGAGCTTTTAAGTGAAGGCTTTACTGTTATAGCCTTGTCTGACTTGGATAACAAACTCTTTTAGAATTTCAGCCCATAAATCCTGAACAGAAAGAGACTATTCTCTTGTGTCTCTGACAAACTAAAAGAGAATCTTTGTTTGCAGAGCTCCCCAGAGTTAACACAGTACTAGTTAATGATTTTACCATGGTAATTACTTTCTACGGTCTGTCAGTCAGTCAGTTTTAATGTATGCATAAATTTTGTCCAACATTACTATTTTACTTGCTCCTTGTCTATCAACCTGTCCATAACAAGTTCTGAATATATGGACCAATTTATCATAGAATCCTATGTAATCTGTGACATATAAGGGTGTACTTGATCCCTTCATTTATGTCATTAATGAAAATATTAAATAGCACTGGTCCCAGTATGGACTTCTGAGGGACTCCTGTGGCCATCCAACTAATTCCTAATCCACCCATCAAATCCCTCTTTCTCCAATTTAAAGGGAATTATGTTGTGAGGGACCCTGTAAAAGGACACAGAGGTGAGGCTGATTGGTAATTCCCAGGGTCCTCATTTCTATCCTTTCTAAAGATGGGCACTTTTGTTTCCCTTTTTCCGGTCACCTGGGACTTCACCTGACTGCCATGACTTTTCAAGTATCATGGAGAGTGCCTTGGCAACTACATCAGCCAATTCCCTCAACACTCCGGGATGTACCTCATTGGGTACCACGGGCTTAGGTACATTCAGGTTCCTTGGAAGGAACTTGATCTTTACAATCAGAGGGACTTTGCTTCCCTAGTCCCCATCCAGCTGTCCATCCACTCAGGAGATGTAGGAAAGGAAGTTGCCATTGACAACTGAGGCAAAAAAAAATTGGTGAGTAACAGCCTTTTTCTCATCCATTGTTACCAGTTTTATGTCAAGTTTGAGGAGAAAATTGTTTTTAAATATCAAAACCAGTTGGAATCTTGCAAGTTTTGTGAATATGCAGAGGTGAGTAGAGAGAAGGTTACATGAGGGTTCCTGTGGTGCAAAGGTTTTGGAAAGGGCTTAGCTATTGCCATTTTCCTTAGATACAGTAGGTGACCAGTTGCTATAGGTCTAATTCAGAAATTGCTCATCATGTGCTATGTCTTGGCATGCTCACAGGTAGGGGACATGGTGGACTAAAATGTACATGAAACGTACAATAAAATGAGTGTACATGAAATGTACATTAAAAGTGCTTTATCCACTGAGAACTTTAGTCCAGTCCTAAATTAGCAGGTCATGAGATTTATACCGTGGTTGTGTCTGGTTCATATGTGCTTTATTCAAACAGGGTCATCTAATAATGCCTGTTTTATAAAATAAGGAGAAGCCAGGTCTAATCTTGCAGTTTTGAGGTGTAATTAGAAAGGGACAGCTCCTTGATTAAATTTTGTGGTTCCTATACCTGTTGTTTTGGTATTCTGAATACCACAAGACATTAGAACTGATGCAAAGGTTGGACTTCTTAAAAACATGAGTTCATTGAGTATGCTTGCCGGTGTTTGTAAAGGACTCTGGCACTCAGTTGGAGTGCTGACATTGGTTTCACTTAGTGTGTGATGAGTCCCTTTGTCGTTGAAATCATCATGTTTAAAGGTATAAATAGACAAAGCAACCGGTTAATAAAATTTAAAGTGAAAAAAATCAGTTTTAATATGTTTGTAGGAGCTAGGTCATGGCTTTTTTCAGCACAACAGTTGGACTCACAGCTTGGAGAAATTTGAGAACATCTGTTATTTCTGTTGAAAAATACAAGTACATTGAGTAACTCACACCTTTGAAATTCCTTTGTGGGGGTGGAAGACAACTCCTCCCCAGCACAAAGCTGATTTGCTCAGGATTTGAAGAGCATTTGACTAGTTCATCTTTTAGGTCTCTCATAATTCAGACACAAATGTTCTTTGGAGAGAAGCTTTGAAAAGGCTTTTCTTGTGAGGTTAGTTGATTCCAGAAGGAAGGGCTAAAATTACTTATACATTTACAATACATAGAAGGTAATTTTACATGTAAGCTTCTTTAGTTTCTAAAATACATGAAGTTGCTGTCCTAAAGAAAACAAAACAAATCTAGTTACAATTCATCTGTGATCTAATACTTAATTTCTTTTGTACATGCTGTATTTTTTGTAATAGGTTTTTAGAAATCTGTTTACTTCTGTAGCAAGTCCTAGGGACAAGGAAAAAAACAGTGGAAGCTGAAAGCATTTCTTACCATAAACATACCTATCAGATATACATACATGTTACATCACAACACAACATTGAAATTTATTTTTTTTTAAACCCTATGAAAATGTGTGCTCTGTGCCAGTATGCACCAAGGACTTAATGTTTTACTCACATATTCTATTGACCCTTTAACTAGCATCAGCCAAGAGGCCTGTTTTGTGGGCTCATGAAAAGGGTCTGAGTGACGACCATTTGAGAATGAAGATTCCTGGACAGGCTGATGTGCCCAAAGAGCCAAGGAGAGCATGCTACTCTTCATTGCAGACATACTAGGTTGCCTAGCAGTCGGTGTCCAGTAAATAAAAGAGGGAACAGAGAGAAGGTGGCAGAAATGTGGAAAGAGGTGTAGTAGAAGTAAGAGCATGGAGCCTAGAAAAATGTCTTTGCGTGTGAAAGGAGGTGAGAGTAGGAAATTGAAAACCATAATAAGGCTGTGGACTGGAAGCAAATAATGACTGCAAGTGGGAAGGGGAACATGTATGAAAGAAACTGTTCTGTGGCCTATTCCCATTTTCATCTCTAGACTAGGTGTCTCTTTAGGTAATGTCTCCCATGACATATGGATTTTTCTGCAAGTACTGTGTAATGTAACACTTTTGGCAGATGGAAAGCTGCAATTCTCCTTGGGAAATCTAATTCATTGAATAGAATGTGGTAGTTGAACAATAACTCCCCAGAAACGCTACAACCATTTACCCAGGAGAAGTTTAGTTATAGATTAACCCCAGATAAGGGGATTGATTGGTTAGGCAAACTAAACATCAATTCAGTTTAACTCAGCATAATAGATTTTGTTCTACTTTTCCCAACAGCATAGAAATAGTTCAGGAAAACTGTGATTTGGACACTTTGTTTTCCAGGAAAAGAAAAAGCAAGATATTTTGTAGAACCTTCCCAACTTCCTCTAAATCAAACAATATTCTGTGTAATTTAGATTAGGCTTAGTACAAATGAGAAAATGACAGATAACTTAGAGTTTTATTTTTCAGGCTGTTTCTTTCCTTTTCTAGTTTTTGTTTCTTTAGTGTAGCTTAGTGAATTTTCCTGGTGATTCTAATTTCTTCTGCGTGTGCAGCATCTGGTTATCTGTCTCATGCAGCAATCCAGGTTTCTCTCTTGCATCTTCTTGATACTTTTTTCTTACTATTTTCCTATACCTCCCTGTGATGCCTTGTTAGTTATTCTCATTTCTCTGTATTTTTTTCACTTCAGTTCTCTGCATTTCTCTTTCCTCTTTATCAAGTAAACCAAAAGCACTCTCATGTGTTTTTCTGCTGTTATTTTAAACTGCAATTCCAGCCTGACATTAACTTCTCATTTTCTCTCCTTTAGAATCACATACTGAGTTTTCTCTCACATTATTAGAAAGCAGGTCCTTCAGTTTCCTTCTCTCTACACTCAGCATAGCCATGATTTTATTTATCTAGATCAAGGCTTCTGTGGGTTTTTTTCTCAGTAATTTTTCTTCCAGCTTCAACTTTGCCCATAGGAGGAAGAACAAGATAGTAGTTTTGCCTCTTGGATGGCATTCTTCTCTAAATGAGTAAGGTTATTTCTGTTCTTGATGATGTTTAGTCATTAACAGACAGTTTGCTTTGCAAATATTTGTCAATAATTTAGTTAAATAGTAACCAAAAGTAAACTGCATGATTGCAAATTGAAAATTCCTTCCCCTGCAGTTGTTCAAGTGGTTTAGGCCATACATAAAAGGAAATTTCAAGTTATGGAGTAAAATATTTATAAAAGGGCTTTTTAGCATGAACATGTATATATGCTGCAATAACAATCACAAAAAATATTCCTATTAGAAAGTACTCGTGAAAACTACAAGATAAAAGGTACAAGTTATCTTATTAATACTTCAAAATATATTAAAATAAACTGAAAGAATACACACATTAAATTTTAGACAGTACGAAGCTTATTTTTCCCCAGAGAAAGAGAAATCATGGCCAGAGTACAAGAGTAGAGATAATTAGAGATTTGTTTCTTTTCTACCTCCCAAGGTAAGGCTTAATCCTACAGTAATCTCTTTATTGAGAGCCAAGTACCGTGGTTGTGGCCTGCTGCACAGATTTGAAACTAGCATTTCAATAGATATTTTCAGTATCTGGGAAGCAGCTATCCTATGAATTTATAGTCTGCATTGTTTTTTATTTTGTCCTGCACTGAAATGCACTGGCATGGATTCATTATATATTTATATCATGATATAGAGTGAGACTTCCAGTCATGGCCAGTAAACCTCCTGAACCCTTCTGTCCTTTAGCATGGGAAGGGAGTTTGTACTGGGCATGCAGTGACTGGCACATTCTGGGAATGAGCATAAACTGATTATCTCTGAACAATTTTGCCTCTGAGCATTTCAGCCTTGTGTTTCCCATAGTCAAGCTTACTTTAAGGATAGATGTGGAACAAATTTGGGGTTCATTTCAGTGGGGTAGATATTAAACAAATTGGTTTTCTGTCTTTTTGATTTCCAAACTGTGATTTGCAGCCCTGTTGTAAATCGGTTGGCTCTTTTAATTCCCAGGTGAGATGGGAAAGATAAACAGAGCAAAAAGAGAAATATACATATTGAGGTAAAGTTTTGGGGATTTTGTTAAAGGCTCAAAGGTTAGATCTACCAGTGGATTTAAGTGGTTTTCTGTGTGATGTTAAAATTTGCACACTCAACTGAAATTTTGCACGGAAGGATAATAAAGATCCCACAGACCACGTGCCATGCCCAAGGGTGTCTCAGACTTGGTGGTGCTGGAGACCTCTCTCATCTATATAGATCTCAGTGATGTTCAACAATGAGGTAACTCCTTCATAACTGGAAATTCATCCTGTCACCATTCTGCATTCTCACTTAATGAGCTCAGGATCCATGTAAAACACAGTAGCTCAGGAACAATGGTACTTTTTAGGAGAGGAAATATGGAGCGAAGAGTATTCTACAGGCCTGGGAGAACAGCCATAATACTTAATTAACCAATCTGTGGGTGTCTGATTCATACTTAACTGTGTAATTTTGATACCAGTCTGGAAAGAGAAGTGGGTGGTCTAAAGACAAGTGTCTCTGGAAGGGATGGATGTTCAGAGGGTGTCAGTATCCAGGTGACCCTATATGACACAGCCACGTTCCTACACAGTGGTCTGAAGGGTCAGGTAGAGAAAGGGTAGAAAAAAATTTTTGCTTGCTGAGTTGACTTTCTTCACATATATTTTGTTTGTGTTTAAAATCAAGTTGACATAGAAAAGTTTTATTTCTTAGAGTAGTAAAAAGGAAAGAGTGGCCTGTACCCTCTCCTTGTTTATACCAGGACTTAATGATTAGAGCATTAATGCAGACAGTAGGTGCACAAAGTCCCTTTAATTTGCTGCCTGCAGGAATTCCAAATGCAATGCCTTAATTGAGAGTTTATAAAATGTTCAAGTATTCTGCTTACTGAATTCACTTTACTTAAGTTTTACATGAAATTATTTGGATCAGGAAGAGTGAGTGTGGCATTTGCTGGTGAGAGGACTCCCAAAGAAAAGGGAAAGTGGGGAAGCTTGGTTCTTACAAATAGTTGGCATAGGGATAGTTGCCAAAGGAAGGCCTGAAATCCATGTGCCTCCTCTTGTGCAGATCTAACCACCAGGCTGTAGAGGTTACTCTACATGCAAAATTAAGAACTGGGCCATTCAATTGTGTGCCTCCATACTGTGTTGAGAAGCAGCTCCTCACTGCCGTTCCTGAACTTGATGACATGTGGTGGCAAGAGTACTTTATGTTCAGTTTTGCAGCATTTAAGACAAAAATCTTACGTTTTGTTGGGAAGTGGTTTTATTTGTTATTGGGAGGGCTAGTATGGTAACTCAGCAGTTTCCACAAGAACATACCTGTTCACTGGAAACTTCTCCAGTGTAAATGGCATTCCTAGTCAAACGTGAGTAGATGTCATGTATGTAAGCCTACACAAACAACTGGGACACGCATTTGAAATCTAAGGGACAGAGGTCAAAATCAGTTTGAATAGAGTCTCTTTGATCTCAGCTGAACAACCAAAACTATTTATTCTTCTAGAATGAACAGGTCAATCTGATTTTGTTCCTGTAGGTTTTTTAAAGCATAAGGATCTATCTCAAAGCAAACCCCCTCTGTTTTTCTGAAACCACTGCAAGTCTTTGCAGTGGCAGAAAGCAGCCTGTTTCCTGCCTTCTTCCACATAAAATGCAACCTAAAATTTCCTTAATGTCTTTCTCTGCACATTAGGAATTGAAGTCTCCTTGTTTTCACGATAGGGATGGGAAGTTGTGGGATTGGCTCACTGCAGAGGTATAACACTTAATTAGCAGGAAGTAAGCTTAATGAAGCCTGAGGACCTAGTTAGCTCTCAGTTGTGCCTGGGAATGTGAGGGACATGTGGAGGCAGTGGAGGAGGTGGGCAGGAAAGACCTATGATAAAAGAAAGCTCATGTAGTGGAGTTAGTGGTAGTGCTCGTCTGCAAGAAAATCACATCCACATGGAGTGAGAGGGAACAGGGAGCTGGAGGAACCAAACTGAGAGCAGGAGTTTTATGGCTTGTGCTTTGAGTAAGGAAAGGCTGGGCTCAAATGAGAGCTCTGCAGAGACCTGTGTCAGGAGAGGAGTATTCCTACTTGATTTGCAGTGGTGTTTGCCAAGGGATGTGAGTTGGGAAGTCTGTGCTCCCTGTGAGAAGTGTTGCAGCAAGGTCTTGGTTGGCATCTGGAAGGAGGCTCACTTGTTTTGGTGATGCTTGTAACTTATATCCTGACTGAGGCTCCAGTTTGCACAGTCCAGCAGGATTTGTACAGCAGCACTGTGTGGGAAGTTGTTGTTTGCACATAGAGATTAGACTGAACAAAGGGAAAAGTTGAGTGGTTTCTTGGAAAGAGGTTGATATCTTTGATGACTCACCCCACAAATAGTATTAAGCTTTTTTCCTTCCTGGAAAAAAAAGGATGTAGCAAGGTCCATGCATATCTATGGCAGGGTAGTGGATGTTATATAGTTTTGGTATTCATGTTTCTGAGACAGTTCTTTTTTGGTTGTTTCTTGGTATTCATAAACAGTGTCCTCTCTGTCCCCACCCAGGTGTGTGGAATGAGTGCTTATGGATTTCTTTCTAATGCCTGAGATGCTTTCCAGAAGAGATACAAGAAGCATAGCTGACAGACTGCTCATTACCACTGGGAATTTTTGACTTGTTTGCTTCATAGGTCTAACTGAACCTGGAATCTGTGACTATAAAGTCTATTGGTATATTCCCCATATACCCCACCAGTGCAAGCAGGGGAGCTGTTGTTTTGTTTGTTTGTTTGTCTGCATACTTCTAACTAGTTTCAACTCTCAAAAAGAGCAAAAATGATGTAACGTTTTCTCCTCCAAGCTAATGAACTATATCTATCATGGCATTGTGAGGAAGTCTGTTCGTTACCTGAGGCCTTTTTGTAGCTGTAGAGTTTATTGCTGATGACACAGAGCATGTCTTTCATCATACTTTTGTGGTGTAAGGGCTGAACCTTGTCACAAAACTCTTGCATGGGACAGGTCTAAATTTAGGAAATGTGGGTAATGAGCTTGCACATTATCAGGTGGAACTTTGCCAGATTGTTCTGGTTCAATTTAGAAGTAACTTAAAAAGGAAGCATTTAATTTACTTAGAGAAGAACTAGACCATTCTTGTCTAGAAGAATTGTCTCTTTTGCAAAAACAAAATGGTCTCCCTTATAGCTAGGATACATATTTTGTCTTACCACATAGAAGTTACTCAGCTGCTTTTCCCCCACTAATTTGTAAATGGGAATTTTCTTCTTTCTTCACTCTCAGTGCTTCTAAGAAAGGTGCTTGATTTCCCTCAGAGAACATAGCTGAACAAAGAATCATTGCTCTTTGTCTTCTACCGTGGCAGTGTATGATACTGAAATATTAACTTCTGCTACTTTGCAGAACTGAAGTATTTTAATAAGGAATTCTAATAAAGCTGATTCATTTCTTCTATTTCTGTTAAACATTAAATTTAAATTGCATGCTGGAAACAATTGTATTAGAAACACTGTTATGATTAAGAAGTTATTTATGCATACTTATGTCATCTTATACTTTTATCTGTGTGTCTTAAGGCTCTAATGGCACTAGAAATAATATCTCACAATGCATCTCTCCATAATTCCCATTGGTATGCTGAAAGATACTATTAAGAAATCATTAAGAGCATAGTCTATTTATGTTCCCATAAGCTTTCTGTTAATTTGCATCTAGCTGTCTAAACTGCAGCAAAGTTAATATTTACAGCGAGTTAATACATTGCTAATAGAAATGTGAAGCACACTTATTCCTCCTCATTGTTAATACTCCTGTCTGGGCACAGATGAGTTTTTGTAGGATGTGTTTGGTTGCTAGATATGTGCTGATGATAAGTGCACCCAGAATCTTGCTGGGCACACTCAAGTCTTAAGAGCATTCTGTCCTAAAAGCTTGATTGTACAGCAAGCTGTGAAGCCCTTCAGTGTTTCCAAATGCCCCGGCAGAGTGGTGTTGGGAGCAATAGCAAGCAGGCTTTGCTGTACATAAACATAGTGTATGGATTGAAGAGCAACAGTGTTGTTGAGCCCATGGGATGTGTGCAGCTCCATTTTGGGAGGCATGCATGTCCTGTGGGGCTATCAGTGGGCCTGAGGTTACAGACCAGGCACAGAGAAGAGATATGTGTTTGTCAAAGCAATTGAATTAGACTTTCTTCACGTTCAGGCATGCATTGCTGTGTTTGGTGATCTCAAATTGGAAGCACAGATTTGGATGAAATTGCAGGATTCCATAAGCTGGTATTCTAGGCATGAATCTACTTCGCCTGTACTATCAGGTTTCGGCTTTTATTTGCTGGCAAGGAAAGGAACAATGCTATAATCTTTCCAGATGTGATGAAACGAATGTTTTGCTAGAATAAGATGTATTTGCATATATTTGCTACAGTCTGAAGAGATGTGTTATCTTCCATCAGATGGTGAGGCAGTAAATTTCATTGATTCAACTTGTTTCTCATTGCTGGCAGCCTTCTGTGCCTTACAGATCTGTTTTTGCTGAGACCATTTCTAATGTTCAAAAGTTGGAAGCAGTTTTAATCTGCTTGTTTAAAAGCTGTCAGAGAACTGATGAGAATGAATGTTTACTTCAAGTAGCCCCAGGCTTCCCATCTGATTGTGGGCTGTGCTCCTGGTAGGAATGGGGAACCAGCTTATGACCAGAGAATGTTGAGGCAAGTTTTATTACTTAGCACAGCATCTAGTTTTATTGTGCACTGGTTGGAGTCCCAGTGAACTTTGGCAATAATATTAAATGTGGCTTTTTCATCAGGCCCTCAGGGAAGCTGTTACAGAAGATTTTAATCTTTTCTTTTTGAGAGTCCTGAGGATCAGGCACTAATGTTTTGTATGCTGTCATAGCATGTCAAAGCATTGCTGCATTTGTGTGAAGGATCACTGAGCACTTGTTTCGTGAAAGGGAAAATAAATGGTGAAAGACTAGCAATTGCTTTTGGTTGTGCCAACTGCACTAAGGTATTTGTTTAAATGGAAACTTTCAGCATAAATAGCTATGCACACAGAAACCATTTCAGGTTTTGAGAGTCCTACCTAAAAGTTCTATTTCCTTCCATAACAGCTGTAAGGATGAAATAAATGGAATAGTCTGACAGGAGCCATATGCCCCTTCTCATGTTAGAGCTATAACCATCAGTTCATGGCACATTATTGCACTAACAACAACATGTTTGTAAGCTACGTAATAAAGGTGTTCAGATGTTGGTCTCTCAGATGCTGAAGTCAAGCTGCATTTAATTGAAAATCTTTGAAAACACTCAGCTCAGGTCATGACGTAAGAGAAATGTAGGAGAGGTAGGTATAATGTTAATATCTGTTGTAATTTTCTCTGAGGTATGTAACAATTTGGTTTTGGTTATGAATACACATGAACCATATCTGGAAATAACCCCCAACTGTCTCTTATTTAAGTGGACAGGAAATTTATTTGTGGGCAAACTGCCTGGAATGGTTGTTCATCACTTCACTACTTATAGATCATAATTCTGCAGAAATATGCCTTTACAGTAACTTTGCTTATTCAAATATGTAGCAACAGAAAACATTGAGTATGTGAATGATGTTTTTATGTGATTGGTTTAAAAGAACAAGCCCTACTTAAGAAGAAGTAAATCTGGCAAGTCAGAGCTTGTTCATGGTACAGTAAATTATTCCAGCCTTCCTGAAAATGAATATCTGGAGACGATAACAACATTAGCATAAACCCCCAACTCTACAGTTATAATACGCTCAAAGACGTTACCACAACTCTTTACAACACAAATATTTTTATTTTTGAACTTCTAACATAGTTTAGATGACTGTCAGATCTGACTTGTAGGAAGTTAGGTAATGGCAAGTATAACAAATTCTAACTTCCATATATGTAAGCAGAACAGGGTTCTACTACAGCTTTACAGAAGTGAGAAAAAAGAAATAGAGACTTAGCAGGAGGTGGTTTAGTTTTGCTTCACTTGCATTTAGTTCTTCAGGCTTATGTTTCTCTTTTTATCCGGCTTCTGAGTTATACCTAACATTGTAGCATAAGGAAGGTTTATACAATTCTCAAAGCTTGTTTTTAAGTAATCTTTTAGAGACATGGATTTTCTTAATTGATTTTTTTTCACAATCCTGTTAGGATAATAAAATGGAGGCAGCTATTCTTTACCTGAAGACATATCAACCTAGTGGTATTTGCCTTCAGATTAGGAATATAAAGTAGTAGGAGATTGATTAAAGCAAAATCTTGTATCCTTGCAAATGTTACCACTGTCATGTCCTTATAAGTTCTGGTGTGTGTTGAAATTGACCTCGAGTGCTTCAGTGGTACCTGAGTCAGAAAGAAAGATGGTTATTATTACTATTAATCAATGTCTACAGAGGAGCATCTGACACCAGTTATGATGTACTCTAAAGGACAATCAGGATTAGAATAAATATTGGCAATATTACTTTGTGGGAAGGAAGGCAGCACAGAGTGCTTAGCCCTCTATGTGTAGTTGAAATATTGCTGCTGTAATAGGAGATCCTGAAGTTGTGGCGAGGGGGGGTTTACCCTTTTTTTTCCACTACCTGAAGGTCTTGTTTACAGAGTGTGATGTTTGATGACAGGGTTACAGCTGAGGTTGACACCAAAAGGTGTAATTTCATTCAGAATTGCTTATTTTGGCACAAAAATAAAATAAAAATAGCTAATGCAATTTTAAAAATCTTTAGGATTTAAAGACAGGGCATAGGTAACAATGACTGTGATTATGGGGCTTGAGATTCATAGCTCACTTGTTATTTACTCTCTAGGATGCTATTGAGATCCCAAAGCTCTGTATTATTGGAATTTATGGGCAAATAGCAATGTAGCAACATGCTGAGTTGTTGGAAATGTCCATATTTGCAGTGTTTTGATGGAAGACTCTGTGGAGATTAATTTCATAATTTGGTTTGGTTTCTTTGATGCTAGGAGATTCCTTGTGAGGTTATGCAAAATAGTTTTGTAGTTCCTGCTAGCAAGTAGAGAATGGATAGGTGTGTTAGAATGTAAGAAATTATTTTTAATCTTCTGTATGTGAGACTAAACACAGGCAGCATAAGGGGAAAATGAGTTTTCCATGAAGATGTGCCCACCAGAGATTCTAGAAATCCAATCCTATTATGCCACGTGTTCTTTTTGAGGCTTAGGAGCAATAAAGCAACATCATTTTCTGCAATGTATTATCCTTTATCTACAGATAAAATGTATCTATATTTCTGGGATGAATCCTGTTGAATCCTGTTCTTGAAATTTGTGCACAACGTAGTTTTGATTTATTAATAGGCATTGGATAACTATCTGAGCTGACAGTGCTTGGTCAGAGATGAGAGGGAAAGATACAAGAAACAAAACACATACCTCTTGTTTTTCCTTTTTATAGTTGCCTCACCTGGAAAACAAATCTGGCATCAATAGATCATCAAAAAACTAGACCATTGGTATGTCTGTTAAGGACAATATTGGAGCTGCTGTGTACTTTTCGTCTATTCACCCTCACAGTTACCGCAGGGTCACCGTTTAGACCCTTCTTAGTTTATACCCCAGATAACTTAATTTGGTAGGGTTAAGTAGTGAATTATATGCTGCCTAAATTACAGATACTTGCTATCATTGTGTAGGTTTGATTTTTATTCATTACTGGATTGTACTTGTGGCATGTTCTTACTCTTTCCTGATTTATAATGTATCTCTTTATTGAATTATTGAGCAAAACCTTTAAATAAAACATCGAAGAATTCTCTTCTATCAATTCTCCTATAGTCATTAGATGTATCTACCCTTAGGACCACTTTCCTCATCAGAATACTGACACTGCTGGACTTGCTGCTAAATGTAATGTGTACTGAACTAAAATGTTCATCCAATATAGCCTTTTTTCTTTTGAAAGTGAAATTATTTGCCTTATAAATTAGTTTTCTTCTTGTACAATATTTTCCACAGTAACTGTTTCATTCTTTGTGGCCACCTTAAATGTGCAGTAGTTTTTAAAGGTAAAAGGAAAACAAAGTACTTGCAGAGAATGTAGTTCAATTGCTTCTTAAAAGTGTGTCCATTATCAGAGTAAAGAAAAAAACTGGAGTTTGTCTTCCAGCCATTGGTCATCTTCTGTGTTCTGTGTATTACATACTGCTTTCTTTGGTCTATAGAGCCACCAAATCCAGATTGTGCATCGTGATGATTTCTCAGCAGTCCAATTTGTGTGGAGGTCCAAACTTAAGCTCAGGTCTTCTCATTGCCAATTGTGCAAACTCTACTTGTTCGTGCTACTTTTATTTATTTACTTATTTATATATTTGTTTATATATATTTATAAATTTTTTCCCATGCATTAAGACTGACTTGACTTTCTGGTTCTGATTTCTATTATACAATAACTTGAGCTTCTTGTCACTTCAATAGAAGCAGTAAGTCTGTCTTTTTGCCTGGAGGGGGATTAGCGTTTACTTTGCACAGCGAAGACTTAGAAACAAAGAGAAACAAAGAGAAGGCACAAAGCACTGTTCAGAATGCCATTCAAGGATAGTTGAGGCTAGTGGAAACAGCATTCAGTTTTTGAAAGTAAAGCAGATGCCTAGATTCACACACACACACAAAAAAAAAATTGGGACAGTTTGGCTATTTTTTTAAAATTAAATGAAATACCAGAAATAATGTCCATGTTTATATTTAAATGTTTAACTTCTGTGGGCATTATTTAAATATATATTTCTGTCATCTGGCTGTTTTTGTGAAAGCTAGAATAGTCTTGCTCAGATATCTGAACTAGAAAGCCCTCCTATTGTGTCTTCTTGTCTAATATATTTTAGTCTGTCAAAGAGAAATAAGCAGAAAAACTTATTTAGGTGCTGATTTTAAAAGAGGGTGGAGGGACCATCTTTCACCATTAGTTGACACTTCTACAGGCAAGAGTTTTTTTGTAGTGTTGGCCTGAGATAAGTTTCTTTGTAGTTAAACATGGTTTCGGTAAGTGCTTGGACAATTGATGAGCAAGCCATTAAATGCAAAGACACAACCTCTAGACTTAGGAAGCCCCTGACCTGCATTTATGTGAAAGCTGGAGAAGGTATTGAGGGTATGATATAGCATTATCTCCTTACCCTGTTGTTCTGCCAGTCCCTGACAGAAATAGGATGCTGGGTAAGCAGTGCTTTGATGTATGGCTGTATTGTGTGCTCTTAGTGCACCTTTTTGGATTTGGCCCCACCTGTGTGTGCCTGGGTAGCAGAAGACTTTTCTTACTGCTTGGGGCTGTTGGTATGTTTTCAGTTGAAACCATCTGAGCTCTTGATTCTCCAACCCTAACCCTTGGTCCCCATTTTAAAACCAAAGTAAAGCAAGGTAGTCAAAGGCAGTTCAAGATGTATGTAGATACAAACTGCATTATGAATCCTGTGAACACCCCCTTCCATAACTGCTTCTCATACCGATTTCTAACACCAGTGTTCCTTTGCTTTATGATCTAAATTATTTTATTTTTTGCCTCCAGGGCCCTAGATATGTCTCTATAAATTAGGTTTTTATCTGTTTCAGATGCTCATGGCATTGCAGAGTCTCGGGTTTTCTATATTAATTGTCTAATCCTTCATATACATAGCATTTCAAAGATGTTTTTTATGCTTTAGTTTGCAGCATTTCTGTGAGGCACATTCCCAAAAACAGCTTCTTGTCCCAGTTTGCCCAGCTGACTGTAAATCTTCCTTTACTGATGAAATGTTAGTAGGCTGCTCTCAGCAGATCTTAGCTTTCTATCAGTTATTGCTTCTTCTCTGAGCTGTTGGGAACTCCCAAATTATGCATTTGTCACTTCTGTTTCATTTCCAAAAGTCATCCATTTCTGCCTTTAATTCCTGATCCAACTGGCAGTGGGGATTGTGGCAGTCCCAGGCTGTGCTGCAGTACCTGACACAGTAGATCCATCTACTGAAATTTGAGTATCTTGAATCACACTCAAAGATCTTTTTCTGTTACTAGTTGTTTAAGTCACTTAATAGGCTCTATCAGTGTATTTTCAGTCCTACTGTTCTCTGATAGAAAGCTAAATCATACAAAAGACAAAAGAGACAGGGGTTTTGTTGTCTTTTTGCCATGGGAACATGAAAACTTTTCCCTGGCCTATTTCTGGTCTTGCACGAATAATGTAGCTCTGTAGTCAACAGTGTGTCAGAAGATCCTGTTGCCTGTTGCACTGGGAGTTCAGGGCATGTGGTGCATGATTGCTGCACTCTGATAAAAGCTGTTCCCTCCTCTGACTGGTTTCATTGCAGCTGCTCTGCTCAGCCCCATGAGGATTGCTGCCTTTGCGGCTTGGGCTACCCCAGAGCCGGAGAAGTTTATTTGCTGTATTTCGTGGTACACAAAGTGACCACGAGAAAGGTAAATGTTCTGTGTGGTAGCTGTGAGATCATTTGAGCACATTAAGGCTTACTGTGCTCCAGAAAATAATCTAAGAGATGTGACTGCTCTGTTATTAAGTGGGAAAAAGTGCCACAGCTACATACTGATGTATCTTTTCTTCTCATATGCACTATGCCTCACATGGGCACCACATTTAGAAACTCAGCTCCAAATCTTTAATATGATGTTCCCAGGCTATATCTCTTCTCATCTCTTTCCTCAAGCCACTTCATTTCCAGCTGTTCACAATTTGGACATAGTTTGATTCTGATTCAGAAAAGCCAGGCATTTGTGGAGGTGAAATAAGAGTTCAACAGGGAGCTCAGTGATCAAACATTTCTAAAAGCAAGACCACTTGTAGAGGTGAGAGACAAAGGCTTTTCTGCCATTGGTACTGAAAGGATTCTAGGAAGGAATAGAGGAAGGGCAATGATTGTCAGTGCCAATCTTCCATACGTCTGCTAGGAGTTGGGAAAGGGTTTTGTCTTGTCAACATCATCAGAGGATGCATGCGTGTTGCAAGAAATGTGAATATTACACCAGAATTTAAAATTCCAGCAAATCATAAACTGATTATGATTTAATGGTGACAACAAAAGAAAGTGCTTCTTCATTAAAGGGATTGCAACAAGAGAACAAGAAGAAAATTGTTTGTAACAGAGAAGACAGTGCCCATCTCTTTGACACATGGTGTGATTCTCGGAGTTGTCCTGCGCAGGGCCAGAACCTGGACTCAATGATCCTTGTGGATCCTTTCCAACTCAGGGCATTGTGGGATATTCACCACTGGGTGCTGTTGCTTAAGAAAGGAGGACCAAATGTGAGAATATGGACATGGCCTTAGGAAATACAATCCATAATCCAGTGCTTCATTAGAATGGGTTTCTTAGGGATGTTTACTCTGTCAGCAGAGATTTTTTTTTAAGGAAAGCTAAGTAACTGTCTGTTAGTTGTCATTTGCTTAATTTTGTCTTGGAAAAAAGTGACTTTTACTGATTCTATGAATTTGTATGGAAGCTAGATATGATTTCATTTATCTTTTTGGGGAAACTCCCCTGGATAAAAACATTTCAGCACCCTGCTGTCAGTGGTGTTCCTTTGGGTTACATTCTATATAACTGGACATATGGGTCAGCAAATGAAATTCACTTGCACTCTTGGAGGGATGTAATGCCCCATTTTTCCATTTACCACAATAGCAGAAAGTTCTGTGATCGTTGTCCTGTGGAGAAGTGATAATTAGATAAAGAGAAGCATGATAATGTGCTGTAGTATAAAGGGGATTTAAATGACTACAGATGTATTGCTCCTAACCACTGAACCTATACTTTATGAAAATCATCGCACACTTGATGCAAGGAGCACTTTCCTCATATCATGCCATCTGTGCATCTGGCAGAATATTACAGGAAACTCATTTGTACATTCACTTGGGAGTGTATCCTTCCCATTAAGAAAAAAAGCCAAGTGATTTTTAGATCATATCTTACAGTGAAAGATACTAGATTTCAAGCAGACTACTCTTGAGATGATTCACGTTTTTTCGTTTTCTTTCTAGGGCTAGAGTTCTTGTTGCCAAAATGTAGACACCAAAATGCCAATATACCAAGAAGATGGTATTGTTCACAGTATTTTGACTTCAGAGAAGATTTTAACAAAGCTTCTATCCTAAAGTTAGATTTAATTTCTAGACTCAGATTTTTACACTGTAGGATGGAGACAACAGCAATCTATCCTTACCATGTTTTTATATTCTTTTCCTGCTGGGCTAGATAAAGTTTTGGCCTGTCCTAGCATAGTACTGCTGTTCTTACATGAGTAAATGTAGCTTTGCAGGTATATACCAAGCTCAGTAACATGTCTTTGTCTTTGCACAGTCCTTTAACTCATGCAGCTACTTCCTTTTTCTGCATGGAATTTTGTACAAATAATACAAAGACTTTAGTCACTTTCTTAGTATCTCTTCCTGGGTACCATGTAAATATGAAGTAGACTCTTGTGATAGGCCAAAGAATCAAAAGCAATGTCTGCTCAAGTGAACACAAGTTTTCTTCATATTGGGGAATACCAATTTTAATAATCTTTGCATTTGTTTTCCCACAGTCAGAACCTAAGCTTCTTCACTAACTTTCATTTAGGATGAAGTATTTTCTGTTTAAACATTTGAGTCCATGGATAGAAATAGCCCTCACCTCTATGCAAATATGTCTGGAAAATGTGTGATACTTTGCAGCAGATGCTTAGTACCTTTCCAAGATACATTCATGATCAACTAGTAAAATTAGAAACAACTATCAAATAACCATTGCAGAGACATGATATTACAAGTCTCCAGGATTTCTCTCTCTCTGGGTTGGTATGAAACATGGGCAGACATTGTATCAATCTACCCATGCAGCATTCTTTGGAACACCTGCACTCTTGCTTGTCTCAGCTATACCAAGTTTTGCAGTACCTGGGGCATTACACATGCTGGTGGATTCTGTACATCACCCCTTTCACCCCTGTGGGCAGTTGTTAATGTCTGAGGGTGCTGCTGGGTGGCCGCAATTGGTGAAGGGAGGAAGCTGCTGTCCCTCCCTGCCTCCCTCCCTCCCTCCCTCTCATCCATTCTTTCCACCAGAGTAGCCATGGGCAGCTCAGCTTGACTCCCTCCCCACTGCCCTGCTGCAGGAACCTGACTAGATAGTGGCCTTTCAGCTTTTCTTGATGGAAAGTAGGGAAGGTGGGAGGGGGTAGAGAGAAAGGGTGAGGATGAACATGGCAGAGGACAACAGGAAAATGTACTTTAATACTGAAAATGTTAGTGCTTTAATTTGTTATTGTCAGGATGTCATGAACTCTTTAAACTATAGGTTTGCTTAGATTTCATTATTGGGGGGGCAGTTAAATTCTAATGCAGTCCTGTGAGGGAAGAAAGGGAAGAAAAGCTGTTTTGGTTTTTTTTGGTTGGTTGAGTTTTTTGGGGTATTTTTTGGCTGAAAAGATATTGCAATGCGAGAGAGAAAAATTTCTTGCTAGAAAGATCTTCCCTTTCTGCATTTCCTAGCTCTTTGAACCTTAAAAGGTAAAGAGCAAAACAAATTTAATCCATTAGAATCTGAGGAACAATCATATTTCAAACAACCATAAATTTGTCCAGTTTCTTTCCTCCCTTCCCCCAAATCTCAATATGCAAACAAGCAAAATGCCGTAGGTGCCCCACACTTTTTTCACCTACAGTTTGTGTTACATTCTGGCTAGATTGCTAGATTCTGGCTACTTAAAAGGTGTGTGCTTGTTGTAGTATATGTCTTGTCTTCTTATTTATGGTTAGCAAGTCTGTATCACCTTTGTAATCCCAACTGTTGTGCAGTAACAATTCCTGTGTAAATTCAGCTGGGAACTACAAATAATTTCTCGTAAGTTTACTACTAATAAGAAACGTATCTTAAGGAATGAGAGAAAGGTTATTATAATAATTGTCTGCAGATGTGAAATGAAAAGCACTATAGAAATATATATCTGAACACTCTATTAAACCAGAATCTCCCAATGAGGGATGCATAGTGATAAAGCAGCCCATACACTTCACAGCTCAGAATTTAGTTTCTTAGACTTTCATCATTCAAGGAAATCACATCCCAATCACTGCTCAAGTGACATGAGTTTTCATACTTACAGTAATCTCCTGTATTGACAGTATGTCCCTGAAGAATAAGGCTAATTTTCTAACCCAGTCAACCCTCACTTTGAAGTCTGGATTGGGATGGTGATGGCAAAGTTTCGCAAAGGTTGAAGTACTGAACCTTAAAGCATTCTTTATTCTTCCAGTATAATGATAGCAAATCTACCCTCTCCCATTTCAATGTTTTGAATAAGTCCCTAAAGCAGAAATCAGCAGTTTCATGTTGCTGTGCTTGACTCTTTCAGTGCCTTTCCCTTATAGATTTTGTGCAACTGCCATTAATTCTACATGACATCCTATTTCAAGGTTTTGGTTGATCTTACAGAAGGGAAACTCTTAGCAAGGTCTTTCAATCACAGAAGTACATTTCTTTTGCATGTGTAACAGGCTCTTGCCAAAGTTGCTTAATGAATTACATCCAATGTTTGAAGAGGGAAGGTATGCAGGCTTGGGCAGTCCCTGCAATACTGAAAAGCAGGGAATATGCCCCATTGAAATCAGGACAGTGATGGCTGTACCCTTTTCCCAATTAAGAGGGTTCTGCAGCACCTTCCTGGCTTTCCTGCAGGTGCTGAGTCCTCACCTTCTCCTGCTGTGCTGGGCCCAGCTCTGCCCGGCTGTCTCTGTGCTGGCCCTGGCACACCAGCAGTGTGTCTGCAGGGCCTGCACTGCTGGGCTGTCCTTGCTGCCTGCACTGGGGGGTGGATCAGAAGAGTGTTGTGGCCTTGGTGATGATTTTCTTTGTCTCTGCTGGACTGTCCCATTCTGCTCTAACTTCTTCACAAAATATGCTGTTTTTTGGGCTTGTGACTTTGCTCTAGCAGTGTCCTAGCATTCACTGGGGGGCAGTGTCTTCAGATACAATACAGAAACAAATAATGCAGTGCCATTAAATAAATCAGTAAATCATCACCTCTAAATACTAATTTTGGTTTTTAGTGAAAGTGTAATGACACTGCGAGCTAACAGTGTGTGTTTAAAGTTGCTCTCCTTTCCCTTTTCAAGATTGAAATTGTCATTATCTTCTTAACTGGCATACCCCTCTCCATATTGCCTCTTACCTGCTTTCACAACGGCCTCTAAGTGCCAATAATTAAAGGTTGCTGTTGTGGATAGCACTAGGGTTCAAGACAAAGTATACCAAGTGCCACTCATACATTGGAGTGGGGAGTACTAGTGGACATTGTGTTGCTTTGATTCACTGAACTTCTCCCATGAGCATTACATTTACCCTTCCAGCTCTGTGTGAGGCTGTGTCTAACTTGGTACCGTAATTTCAATGAAGGAAACTAAGAGGAACTCAAACAGAAGAACCACCATAGTAACTTGAGGAATAAATAAATTAAATTTAGATTAGTCCACATCATTAGGAGGTCAAAAGGTACCTGCTTGTCACTCTCTTGTGAAGCTTATGACTCTCAAGATTTGGAGACACACAGGTATATACTCAGAGAGAAGTCGACTTCTGTAATGTGATGCTCTCTAAAGCACCCTGAAACCTTAAGCTTTACCAATACAAATTGGTATTAAAAAATATTTTTTGTCAAATCTCACTTAAATGCAGACTA
This sequence comes from Sterrhoptilus dennistouni, assembly GCA_013397095.1. Taxonomy (NCBI): domain Eukaryota; kingdom Metazoa; phylum Chordata; class Aves; order Passeriformes; family Zosteropidae; genus Sterrhoptilus; species Sterrhoptilus dennistouni. Next base: position 1,169,041 of record VWZU01003589.1, on the reverse strand, counting down.
GAGTAAGTCAATATGGACACCAGTATGGGTTGTGGTTTTTGCTTGGTGTTTCTGTGGTTTCACTGAAGAGCACATTGGCTATGCAAACCCAAAAGATGCTCTAGCTTCACAAAGAAATGTATTCTTGGTTGGGTAAGGAAATGCTAACTCTCATGACTTCCAGTTCAAGCAGTAAGGTGAAAAGCAAAAGACTGCCAAGCTGAATGAATTAAGTCACTCGTAGTAAGATGCTGAAGACACTACCTTGCCAACTTCTGACAGGAGCTGTTTTACTGGCCATAACTAAGATCCTGCCATAGAAAATCTATACACTAGCTCTTATTTCCATCTTTTGCAAATATGTCTGCAAGATGGGAATCTGAAATTGAGAGACCTGCGAATGATTCATGAAAATACTTGATATTTAAATGAGAAAAAAATAATCAGAGAACTCCAGGACTATCTTCAAATTAGCAAAACAACAGCAGCGTCTGGGCAATGCTATTGGGGACAATTGTACTTTGCAGATGCACACAGTTTTTGGACCACTGGAGGAGAATAAACAAGCCTACAGCATAAATATGCTTTACAAAGGAACTGAAAGTGTAGGAAAGTACCAGTGTTATAATTCTACTTTTGGGGGATTAAATTGCCTGATTATTACATCCCGAAGTGCTGAACCTTGTATTTCTTTCCACTTACAGTGACCATTAAACATTGGGATAATTGTGTGGGCTGCAGAGCTGTGTAAAGACAACAATTCTCTACTACTCTTTTCAGAGGGAAAAGTATTAGTATATCTATCTCTGCTCCTGGAGGTTCCCAGAAGAGTTAGTATAGCTTTTAAAGAGAATATGTATCATGTGCAGTGAGATTCAGAATCCTCGTGTTCAGCCTGAAATGGTTTTGTGGGGAGTAAAAATTTAATGCACTTAACTGCATAAAATGATACGCACACTGACCACCCCAGTTCTGCTTTAGTCTAGTCAAAATCAATTTGCAAAATTATGCTTGGAGCTAGTTCGAATGAATGATGTTATCTCCAATGTTTGAAAAGGATTACTGAACCTGTATGGACTTGATCATGAGCTGTGCTATATTCTTCACAGGCATTATTTTACCTGCATAGGCCTCTGTAGGCTGGTATCCCTGTAGATTACATACCTCAGACTTTAAAGTCTATGTGGAAAAAGGAATGCTCTAAACCCAGTCAAAACTCCCTCTTAATCCATCCTCAACCTTCCTTATCTGAAAGCACATTGGTCAGTGATAGCTGTACCTGCTCTTCCTTTTCTTCTTGACAAGCCTGTGTTGCACAAGCACAGTGTGAGGCTGCCAAGGGGAGCAGGGGCAAAGGGAAGGGGCAGAGATGTCCTGGAGCAGCTGTCTTGTGCATGGGCCCCCTGCTGCTGGCTTCCTGCCCCGCTGGCCTGGGAGCCATCTTTCAGTGGCCATGTCCTCTGAAACCCCCTGAGATGATCTGTTGTTTCAGGCTGTGCAGATGCTGGCAGATGTTTGTTGTCGTGGCAGTGTAACAGTAAATCCTGGGCTTATGTTTCCAGTTGCCCTGAGCAGTAGGACAGAAACTGATGGGAGCCCAATTCTAGCCCTTTTGGCTTTGTAGTAACTGAAACGTCACCTTCTGTGTAGGAACAAGTCCAGCAAGTACAATTATTCTGAGAATGAGACATTTTTAGGTGTAGAGAGAAGAAGTAGCAGTGAGGGGAGGAAAAGTGTGAAAGAAGGACAGAGGAGATAAAGACTAATGCAGTGACTGACCTAAGAAAGTACATAGTTCAGCTGTGATTCTCTATAAGATCAGTAAGTTCCAAGTAAAGGCATTTCAGATCTTGTTACTATCCTAGTGCCAAGGCAAATGTTACCTTCTCCTCCCCTCCAAAAGAACAAGGATTGCATATAATCTTATCCAGAATATTGTAAGGAAACTTTTCTTGCTCTAAGTTAGTGCATTGGTAATAGTAAGTTGCAGAACTTAATTGGCAGGTCTTACTAATGCAGTAGTCCCAATGCTTGTGATGGCTATAATTTAAAGGCTGGTATACTGTGCCCATTGTAGTCAACATTTGCAAAATGAATAGACTTCACAGACTTGATGCTGTGCTCACAGACTCTATTGACTGTTGGAATTAAGAGCAGAGAAGAAAATATTAAGTGTTCACAGTCAAGAGGAGCACAACAGGTTTCCATAATAGTCTTTCAGTAACTGTGATTTTGAAGTCAGATAAGCATGTAGCCCCTGAAGGAGCAGAATCACTCCTAAATTGCAGTTGTTTACCTTAAAAATTATTCAAATAGTGTTATGGAGATTCTTGTTGAAAGTCACAAGGATTTCCAGAACTAGCATTCCTGCTCTGAACAGAGAATGAGGAGAGAAACAACACTGCCAAATATGATAATACAGTCTGGAGAATGAATGAATGAATGTGGGATTGATCTGTCTTATTTTTCTTTTGCCCTGTGGATGGCCAAAGTTACAGGCTAGCTTGCAACACTTTGTTCCCAGTGTTGTCAGTTATATCTATCCTCGGTGATTTCTGGTCTTGTGCATAGTAATTTTTTGATCAAGTATAAGCTGTTGAACTAATGAGTTGGTACACAAGAAAAAGAAAAATAGATCATCTTTCTGGGGTTTTTCTGTTAGTTCTTCACAGCTTGTGACAGGAAAAAAAACGAGGGTTTGAAATTAAGACTCGGTATAAAAATGAGAAAGAAGAGATCATCTCAGAGTGACAGTTCTTAATGATACCCTTAATGATACCCATGATGATTCAGGATTTGGGAAACCTTCAAAATCAGTGTTATGTTTTCCCATCACATAACCCATTTTGAGCAAGTGAGAATGAAAATATAGAGATAAATACATTATCACATCTAGGAAATGAAATCAAGAAAGACTGGAAAAGATCTCTGGGTCATATTCATGTGGATGTGTTCATGCTGCTCAGCTCCTTCCCAGACAGGCTGTGCTGTTACATGTGCGCAGGGAAACAGCAAACAGATGTTCTCATTCTGACCCTGACATGAGAGCAGGGAAAAGCAGGATTTCCTAATGGGGTAATGGCATAATGGTATCTTGCTTTGATCAGAAAGGTGTACTAGGCATTACTGGCCCTGGGAGCACTGAGTGCCAAATGTTGTTAGATACTATGTGAATACACTGTGTGCCATCTGGGACATGGGCTTTAGGAAAGGAGACACTGAACCTGGTGTAAGCTGCTACCATGGTGTTGCTGAAGTCCTGGGGCAGGTAAAGTTTATGCTGGCTGATGATCTGCCTGGGTTCATTATGGTGGAGGGGATGTCTAGGATTTCATTTTCTAGGTACTTTGACCATACCCGTCTCCTTTTCCCCTTAAGAGTCAGTCAAAACAAAGCCCATTTAAAAAGAAATGAATGTAGAAAATGCGAAACATAAGGATCTTTTACAAAGCGTCTTTTACAGTGCTGGGGACATAAAACAGGGCAGTGGAAGATAAGCCATTATGTATGTTGAGGAAGCCTAAGAATAAAGATTATAGACAAACAGTCTACCTTTCTTTACAAGGCCTTGATTTACATCCCTGAAATCTCAAATTTAGCTATTACAATGAAGTCCTGTTGCACACAGAGCTGCCTTTTTATCACCACTTAAAATCTAATTAATCCGTATTGAAGCACAAAGATTTCTGTTGTGTTTTAGGGTGAGGGGTCACAGAGCCCTCTTTGTTCATCCTCAGGCTTGTAATCATCAGGCATTGGGATATAATTTTACCAAGCAAATTGGAAGGTAACAGATCAAATCCTTATCGGAAAGCCTAACTCATGGTTTAGTGAAGTCCTTCGTCCTTTATGTGAAACTTTATATTCGCGAAGAACAAAAAAGTGTTTCAGAGCTTGCAAAGGGTTAATAGCAAGGGCTTATATTGGGGCAGCAGAGACCTAAAATCATCACAGCTTCCACCATCACTCAAGGTAGTGGTTGGTACAGAACTTCTGGGGAGACCTTTCTCCTCAAGCTTTCAGGACTCTGCTCTTACAATGGCCTTAGTCTACCAACCAGTGATGCAATTAAGTGGCATATTGGTCTCTCTGTTGGGATGGGTCCTGTCCTGTCTCACCACCTATCTACCCCAGTGGAAAAACCTTAACTTGGAGCTAAATGAACTGGAGATCTGGACCATGGGACTCTGGCAAGCTTGCGTTGTCCAGGAAGAAGGCGGAATGCAATGCAAGGACTTTGATTCTTTCCTAGCTTTGCCTCCAGAGCTCAGGATTTCTAGGATTTTGATGTTTTTTTCCAATGGATCAGGGCTTCTGGGCCTTTTGCTCTCAGGATTTGGGTTGGACTGTTTGAAAATTGGTGAAAGACAACAGGAACAAAAGAAACGGTTGTTGCTGTTTGGAGGAATGCTCTTCTGGATATCGGGGATTACAGCTATTGTCCCAGTTTCTTGGGTTGCCCATTCCACAGTCCAGGAATTTTGGGATGAGAATATACCAGATATTGTTCCCAGGTGGGATTTTGGGGAAGCATTATTTGTTGGCTGGCTTGCTGGATTTTGTCTAATATTAGGAGGATCCCTACTTAATTGCACAGTCTGTTCTACTGAAGTCCATCCATCTTCAGTCCATTATGCAGTAGCAGAACAGCAGGATCAGCGTCAATGCTTGGAAACGGAAACAAGGCCTTAAAATAGGAGGTTTTAAGCAGTGCAGCAATACTGCCCTATCTTTTCCAAACCCTAGTGCAAGCCAGAAGCTTGTTCCGGTAGTAATTCAAAGGACTCTTTGTTATCCAGCTGAATTCCTAAATTTATGTCTGTTTTCTCCATAAACTGGTATTGGAAGGTGGTGTGTTTTTTCACCTGTGGAACTCCTTAAAACTGTTCTGCAGCAAAATGCTGAAGTGTTCACAGACTGCACAGAAAAGGTGCTTTTGCTTTCTTAAATGCACTGTAAAATCCTGAAAATGAATATGCATGTTCTCTTACAGCTTGGATTTTAACCAAAATGTGCTTTATTTTTTATGTAAACAATGAAATAAGCCTGAAAGTTTGACTCCCTGTTGCAGTTTTCCACTTGACTCATGCAGTGACATGAACTTAGAGGAGATTTCCAATCCTACAGTCTGAATACCTGCATTGCATAGAATGGTTTTTCTGTGTATTTGGAAATAGTAGGTTTCTGAAATTGTAGGCAGCTTTGCAACTGTCTTTTTCTGCATGGGGGGTGATGGTGTGGGTGCTTAAACCCAGCAAGCTGTGTTTTTCCAGTCTGCCACATTTAACTGCCCATACAAGTTATTCTAAGTGTTTCTGGCACCTGCATACTTTATGCACTGAAAATAGGCTGAGAAATGCTGCTTTAAAAACCAGTGTAGCTATCTTCCTCTGACACAGGTCTTGGGTCATTGTACATCCTATCCAAGGTCCCTTAAGTTCCATTCACTCATGTTGGGAACATGTTGCTGTATATTTGACATTAAACATATGACATGTAACTGGCCACAAAGCAGACAGTATTATTTGCTCTATGTGGAAGTGCATCCGTGTGATATTAGAACTTAAAGACAAACTGTGAGTTGCCAAAATCAGCTAAACTGCTGTAAAGCTTTAGCTGATTGATGGAAAATGAAGTATTTCTTAAAAAAGCAAACCAAAAACTAATGAAAAATGAACCCAACTGTGGCCACACCATTCTGCTACTTCTTTACCACACCACCTCCCAGTCCCCCAAACACTGCACATGGAACCAGGCAACACAAAGCAGGAGGGAGGGGGGAAGTACTTCATGCTTCATAGAGCATTGTTTTCACTTGTGCTTATGTATGACAGAGTATGACAAAGAACTGAACAGTGCCTGCAAAAGTCAGTGGTTTGGTGCTTTTGTGGCTGCAAAAAATGAACTTGGCAAATAGAAACGGGCTACTGTTAGCTGGATTTCTGTTATCTGCGCTAAGAAGGATTTTAACTGGCAACTGTAACTACTTACCAGGCTGGAAAAATCTCAACTTAGACATAAATGCACCAGAGCTTTGGAGTGTGGGACTCTGGCAAATGATGTAGGAACACAATGTAAAGATTTTTATTCTTTCCTAGAATTCAAGATTTCCATGATTTTAGTAGCTATATAAAATGGACTAGGAGTTCTGAGCCTTGTGATCTCTCGTCCTGGTTTGGACTGCCTAAAGATGGAGTGCAGAAGATAAAAAAAAAAAAAAAAANAAAAAAAAGCTGTTACTTCTTGGAGGAATACTCCAGGTGATGTCTGGAGACTCTGTCCCTTGCTTACACTGTAATCCAGGAGATTTGGAATGTCAGCATCCCAGAGATTTCTGCCTAGATAGGAAATAGGGGATGCACTGTTCAGTACTCAGTTTGGGGGATTTTTTCTGATTCTAGGGGGAACTCTACTCCTCTCCATAATCTGCCTGTCTTCTGACCATCACTTATGAGAGCAGTATGCAATGGCAGGTATACAAGATGCCCATCACCATCTGGAAATTGGAAATGGAAAACTTTTAAAAGGGCAGGTATCAGGTTTTCTGACTTCTTGCTTGTATTACAGGAAGAGAGAAAGACCTGCTGAACAGACAGGTAACTTTTATGGGAGTGGGGGTGGGATTCCTTCTTACCGAGTAGTTCCTTTAATCACTACTTCCACTTTCATTACTTCATGAGCTATGGCAATCTAAGCCACCACTGTATTTCTCCCAGGTTTGATCAACAGCAAATTTTGGTTTTGTGGTATGAGTTGGGGGAGTGAGTATAGAATTTTTAATCTTTAGGCCTGCATGGTGACTTGACCATTTTTTAAATGGCAGAACTCCTACTGGGGCTGCTTTAGACAATGTATTTTTTACAAAAGAATATTAGTTGAAGTCTGAAAGAATTTGTAGCACCAGTTCACTGTGCATTACAAAAACCTAATGCAGTTCAACCTTGAATGAAATTTGTTGGGCCTGTATCATTTACAGTAAACTAGATGTTCTCAGACATTAAGTAACATAATGCAAGATTGTCTATGGTGAGAGAGAGAATATCACCACCTCCATCCCTGCTAAATCTCTCTCTCTAAGGAAAGCCAGTACTTCTGGGCAATGATGAGCTGTTGTCTGCAGGAGACTCAACCCTGTTCATTGCTGGTGTGCAGTTTTTACTTCATGAATGTGAAGAACTAACTTCAAGTATATGAATTAGTTTCCATATAACTTATCCTTAGAGCTGTCAATGATTGATGTGAACTTTCTATAAATTGCCATGATTTTACATTGACAAAGCTGTACCAGCCATCTGTTTCTGCAAAGAGCACATAAAGAGATAGAAAACCAATGAAAGAATTAAATAAAACACTGGTCTGGAAAAGAGCTTTGTTAAAAAAATGTATTTTCCAATCACTGAAACACATGAAAAGTGCAGAGACAAGTTAATCTATGTAATGTACTTGCATACTCTTACAGACAAAATTACAACAGAAACACATTCAGAATATAACCTGATTAAATATTTAGTTCAGTCCTGAGCATTTGATATTTAATACAGTATAAACATAGCAATAGTAAAAAGAAAAATAATCTTAAAATTATCTGATTTGTGTTGTATTACAATTTCTGCTAAACTTTGCTCATTTGGCTAAATATTCTTGTACCAGTAATATTTACATTATGATATATGCAACTGCAGTGACATTGGTACCTGGCAACAGAACTAATTACATTTGTCATACCCTGCTGTGCAGGGTAAATTTCACTTCAAGAGTAATATTTATCACTTCAAACTGATGGGAGGTTATTTGTATGTACTATTGTAGCTTATTCTATTGAGTGTTTCAAGTGTAACACACTGAATTAGTTAAAAAAACCCCAAACTCCAAACCCAGAATTATTAGAAGCTGCCTATAAATATGTTCAATTTTACCAATCTGGAAAATGAAGAGCATGAATATGTATAAGTCTCTCATTTTTATAGGAGTTTTGTAAGCTGAAGCCAGCAATACTTAAGTTTTGACTTCACCTTAGGCTTACAAATCAGACAATAATACTTTTGTTTTGAAAATTATTCAACATTTGAGAAAAAACAGCTAACTGGGCAAGAATTTAGACACCTCTAAATATTTTTTACAATAGCATCCTTAATGACAAATATTTTTATGGCCAGAACTGAACTACATTAAACAGAACATAAATAAGACTGTAAATAAATAAAAGAAAAATCATAAAGCAGACCTCTAAACATCATTCTATAAAGACCTTATATAACCAAATTGAGAAGTCAAAACTGTCAACCTTCATTTCACCTCTACATTAAATAATTCCAGATTCTTTTTTTTAAATTGACCTTTCAAACATGAATGTTATCTCAAACCCAAGACACAAAAAACAAATGGGGCATTCAAAAAGGATGTTTGATCAGTCATCTTGCTCAAAAAAGCATGTTTGGCTTTGTATTTCAGTGAACGGATGTATTTGTGCATAAGAAAACCCTTGGGTATTACAGAGACCTGTCATTACAGAATTGTCACTTTGAATCTAAGACAACTGCTACCATAATGTTGTTATAGTTTCCATTTGCTCACCAAGTAATTAGAGCATTTCTGACAGGTGAAGTCCATGCAATGTGGCTTGTTGCTTGGGGAAGAGAACTGTAGCAAGTGAATGAAATAAATCTGAGTGCAACATACTAAATAGAAAATGATACTTTTCTGTTCTCTGCAATATGCACCTACGTACACAGCACCCACAGAAGATGACCCCAAGTACTTTACCAAGATAGGACTGCTTGAACACCTACATCCCATGTTCGGAACTTCTAACAGAAGGCATTCAAGTTGCCTTCTGATGAAGCAGCCTGCTAGGAAGAAGCATGCAAGACATTTGAAACAAGCCATTCACATCTATTAATTAAACCTGTGCACCCCCAACTGCATACAGGGTCAGTTGAATATTTTAAAAATTGGTATTTCTTGTACTGAAATTTGTGCAGACTTCTAGTAAGGAGCTCGTCTTTTTCAGAAAGGGTTTACCTTACCAACAGGACTTCTGATATCTGAGTTAGCATGTGAGAGATTTTTTTCTGGTATAAATATTTTAATGAAGCATCTTCAGATCTGTAAACCTAGCACAACACAAATCTGTATTCCTAGCTGGCAATCAGACAATCAGGCAATCCCCTAGGAAAAACGATTAACAGAGAAAAACTCTGTTTTAAGAGCACAGTGGGTATAACTATTTCAATTTCGATGTTGATATTATGAATTTGATTCATCCTGTTCAGAAAGCAGCTGCCCCTTTTGGTAGTCTTAAAGTAAGTTTTTAGGGTTACTTGTCTGCCGTGCCTTTCTCACTCTCCCGCAGATGCAAGAAACCTTTTAGTGCAGGTTAAAGTACTGTACATTCACAAAACTAAACTCTGAACTCTGTATCTTCCTACAAAGTATTAAAAAACAAAACCAGATGAAATTTATTTTCAGAAACAAAATTTCATCGTGGGTGATAAATCTAATCAGCAGCTGTTGTGAGGCAGCCTGGATGTTTTGGAAAGGAGCTTACGCTTGTGGTTAACTTTAAACTATAAAAGTTACACTCTTGTATGAAAGTACTGCATGGCAGAACAGCCATTTTCACAGTCTGCTCACATGAAAATAGTGAAAAGATAAACACTGTCTGTTGAACATAATTTTTCTCAACACAGTGCAGTTCAACAGGATACATGCTTAGAACAGCCTTTGTTCCATCTTTACAAAATAAAAACACAGATGCAATACACACAAACTGTACAAAATCAGCATCAGTATACCAAAATTAATCTACTTTGGTTTTCTGTTTGTTGGGATTTTTTTTGCCATTTTTTAAGCTTACAACAATTCAGTTTACTATTTTTTACAAATAAACATATCAATAGTGAATGTAAAATAGAAGATCTTTGAAAGCACATCACTGGAACTACAAAGCTCATCTGAAAAGAGATGAACAAGTAGAAAAGCACTTCAATGAAAATGCATAATTATACATCATCAGCTGGAAGGGCTGGTATACTGATCTTTGCTCTTGTGAAGTATGCTATTTTCTCCCTGAAATTAGAAAAGAAAACAAGGGGGGTTTTACCATTTGTGGCATGACTCCAATGTCGTCTGGTGTAGAGTTGCTAATATTAGAGCATAGTTCTTTAAAACACAGGTTTGGAAAACACACAGAAAATTTATTTACAAAAAATGTGGCATTCTGACACAATTACCTTCTTATGCAGATTTATGTAAAAAGCAGTTTCAGTTTTGAAAGAGAAGAAATATCAGTATTTCATTAATAACTGTAATGATAAGACTGAAATATTGTTCCAGTCACTGAATTTCCAATGATGGTATTTTCAGTAGGGGGAGGAGAAGGCAAAATAAATCATTTTATCCTGACATAGGAAAAGGGCAAGGGGGGAATACTCGTGTCTGGGCAAGGCTCAGAGAAGCAGAATTGTCAGCCCATTCTCCGGTTGCTGCCCCTGTGCTGTTACCATTTCTGTCACCTACGAACCGAGACATTATTGAAGCATAACAAGTTTACACAGGCTTGCCTAGCAGCAGGCTAGGAAACAAAGAGAAGTATTGGGGGCTTAAAAATAAAAGCTCAGAAGAGTCATACTTCTTGAGAGCTTTAAAAATGTCCCTCTGTGATTAGTCTGAGGCCACAGCACTGTAAAAAGTCCAACTAGCAGGGCATGTACAATTCAGCCTCCAGAGGTAAGTATTTATCCAGAAGACTAAACCATGTTTTCCTCTGGTGAAGCTTGAGTTCCCATGAAAAACCGTAGCTCAGAGCAAAATTGACCTAAACTGGCTTTCTCTTCCTAATTGTGTGGTGACTAGAAAATAAAGGAAATCAGAGCCTTTTGATACCCTTCTTGCAGGAGAATGGGGTTTTAGGCACTATTACACACTCCTGTAGATTTAGGCAGTAGTCTGTCTGTGATGACAGTTAAATGACCAGCACTGACCAAAACCCTTTCTTCAAGACATGCACAAAAAGTGAAATCTTCAGGATGCTCTGCATTTCAAACTGAAGATCAATAACTCAGCTGTAACACGTCTTAGGTGAGGAACCCTTTCCTCTCTCTGGCTTTAATTCTGCATCACTTACAGCTGTGGTATGCAATGCATACTGCCTCATTTGCTTATGGATTACTCCAGCTGCTCACAAAAGATAGTTTAAAAAAAAAAGCCTCACATTTATTAGCAGCTGACTTAAATTTCCTATAAAGGAATCCAAAATTCAAACTTTAAAATGTGTATTAACTGACAAAACAAAACAAATTAACTTGCAGTACTGTTTCTATGTCCAAGAGCAAGTGCTGTATTTTTCAATCAATAGATGTATATTTATTTTTATATAGAAGGGTGGCCTCCAGGCTGCAAGCCTTTCCACTTACTGGCCAGTCTTTTAGGAATTTAGAATGAAGGTTTAAGATAGAATAGTGTTCATTCTGGCTCATGCTAAGCAAGAAAACTTCATTAATTGCTTCACAACCAAAAGAAAAAGGGAAACAAAGCAGAGGAGGGATTCAAGATCTTTCAATACTAAGTCTTGAGCAAGGCACAGGTAGTGGTTAATGAGTGGTATCCTGTCCTACTTCTCCTTGAGTGACTATTAGTTTCAGGCCCTTGCCATCACTGGAGGAGCTCCCCTGACTCAAAGCCCACTGTCAACCTGTAGTGGGTGAGGTGAGCTACAGCAAGAGCCACACACAGGGCTCTGACACTCAGCTTCCTCACCACCAAGGAAGCTGAGCAGGTCACCGAGGCTTGGCCCTCTGAAACTCCACCTTAGAGACGTGTTAGAAATCTATGATGTTTCTGCCAAGTCAAAGCCAGGTGGAATTTTACTAATACTACAGAACATGTCTGATTATACCTAGAAACAGTTTGTTACTTCACTACATTAAAAAGCATGAAAAGCAGAACAGGCCATACCTGAATGACTGCACCTGCAGTGGGACTTTCTGACTCTGCTCCCGAAGCCGGCACACATCCTTAGAAGCTTTCCTCATCAATTTCTCAGCACTTAAACCTTGTTTCTGCTCTTCTTTTGACTGTTCAGCCTGTATCAAGAAAAACAACTGTATTTTGCTGGTAATGAACAACTACTCATTTCAAAGAAGTGAGAGATGCATCTGTGTCAAACAAAACACTTAGCAGTGTCAGGTTTACTGTTGGGCTCAATTATATTAAAGGTCTTTTCCAGCCTAAATTAATGTATGGTAATTTCTATATAAAAGGTCAGCAAGATAAAAGACTGACATCACAAGCCTAAGCCATGGCTGCAAAATAAGCTAATGGGGCTTTTCATCACTGCCATCACAGGTGGCTACTAGGTTTTGTAAATGCTATTATTTCTTAGGGCTGTAGTTAGACAATACCTAAATTTGTATGAACACACCTTGTCTATCCAAGTATCTTTTTAGAACTAAGAGCCACTGCTTCTTTTCCCATATAAAATACTTTTATTTCCTGACAAAAGCTCTCAGGAAAGTTGCCTGTACCTATTCTAAAGTGACAGAAAAAAATAGGGAAGGTGTGATCTCAAAATACACTTTCAGGTTTTGTTGACCATGTTAAGCAAGGAACATGAACTTTTGTCAGCAACAAGACTGCTATTAATAGCTGTGCTTTGGCTTTCAAGTCTTTATCAAGGGTTTCTGAATATCCAATAATTTGAACAGTAACTCCTTTTAGGTGGGCAGTCACCTTAAATTCTTAGATAAATGACCCCCATTCATACACAGGTAAGTTCTGTAACAAATGCACTGTTGCCCACATCACATGTGGGGTGCATGGTATGAGCAGTGTTTTTATTTCTAGATTGTAGAGGCTGTCAGACAAATGTTATTATTGTATTTTGAATTTTGTCAGCCAGTCAAAAATTCAATAGAAGCAGATCACATTCTTGAACAACTATAAAGTTGTAGAGAGTTTAATTTTTGATTCTTTAGAGATTTGAAAATACTGTTCATTGCCTCAAATTAAAATACATTTGCAAGCCTGAAACAGCAATCTTCAAAGCTAGTTTGTGACTTAGAAGTTCACATCCCAGTTCTGAATTCAATGCAGTAGACTCCTAAACAACAAAACCAACTAATTCAAAAGAGCTAGTGCATACTATCAGTTTCATACTGGGTAGTTATAAGAAAGCTGCTCACAGCAGGATAGTGGTACCCTCTGTCTGTTGAAACACACTCTGGTTTCTGTATGAAAGTGTTTTGCATGAAAGAGCACCACCCTTTCAAAAACTCAGTCAAAATCCAGCCAGCTTGTACTGCTGGTAACTTCTTCAGTCCTCAGCCCCAAAACAGCTATGATTTTTGAATGAAGTTAATCTATAAATATTGTTTTCTTTGAACATAAATTTGCAATCTAAACTGGTAATGTTTTAATTAATCTTATGTATGTCACTGGCCATGTTTTACCAGCTCCTCTAATTAGTGTTTATTATCAAAGCACTAAACATACAATATTTCAAAATTTTCTAATTTTAACCTTCCTCTAACTATACATGAGATTCTTGTGACTACTGCATTTCAGGTTTGAGAGCATAGATGACTTGTTTTCATACTCTCTATTACCATGTATCCCTTTCTCATTTTTGAATCCATTTATTTTTTCAGGATGCTCTAAGGAAAATCTGGATTTCAGCCCAATGTCTCTAGGAATATGCATATGAGAAGGTATGTAGATGATCAAGCTTATACTTACATCATGTCTCTTCAGCGCTTTACATAAAGTACAGAAAATCACACTAACACAATGGCCAGACATTCAATAAGTCCCAAAATCTGGCACGTTTTGTGGTGATGTACCCCCCCAACCTGGCAACACTGTGATCTCAGATTCTTTAAGTGACCTTAAAACACTCATTCACAACACTTATCTAGCAAATATAAGTCAGATAGGAATCTCTCTATCTGGGCTTAGCTTAAGTTTAAGGTAGTTTAAGACGACAAAGAAGAAACATGATCAAAATTAGAGCTGAAACTCTATTTCCTGTCTTGTTCTTCTGTGGGTTTTGTAAAGAAAAAACTGAATCTAAAGGAAAAGTAACTGTGCTAAACACCAAATCACTGGGACAAGGACATACTTATTGGTAATACATACATAATTACATATTATATCAACATAAATTATGTACTAAAAATAAATAAAGAAGATATTTACAGGAATCCTTTTTGGATATAAACAGCAGTAGTACTTCAGAGGATACTAGGTGTCTGAAACTTACTTGTTTGAGTAAACTCAAACTTTGAAATACTGTGTGATTTCTCACAAACATCCAATCTAAATGAGAAAATGTTTCTAGTGCACAGAATTATCTCTGTTTTCTGATCTGCAGGTATTAGTGGGCATTGTATACTTGCAGCACTGAGGGAGGTGTGGAAGGAATGGGAGGGAAGGTATGGAGTCTGTGGATTTGGCTTCAAGCAGAGTAACTGTGTGCTAGCAAGCAGCCACTGATTTTCAACACCCCCCACATCTGTAGTTCCATTTTTCACTTGAGACTCTCTCAATTTCTCTGGCATTTCCAGCTGCTGCATTAGTCTGTGCCATTATAATGCCTGCAGGATCTAAGAAATAATCTATGACAATGTTCTCTAGGCTGCTGTGTTTTGCTAACCCAAGGGGAAACACTGACAACACAGTACAGTGCTCTCAGGGTTGTTTTGCTCTGCAGGGGAAGGCTGCAATGATTTTAAGAGTAGAAATACTTCTAGAAACTTTGTAAGCACTCTTGAAAAACGTGGACTGACTGTGATCATTGTTCTGACTTTTACCTTCGGAAGGAGGACATAATGCTCTGCTACTGCCTGCATATATTTTAGAAATGTGTATTATTACCCTTATTCCTCACCAGAGTGTGTGTAATGGTGTTGATCACTGACACCAGCCATACAAAATGTGACAAACCTATCTCTTGCCTTGGAAGAGTCAGCTGAAATAAAGCACAAATCCAAAGGATTCATAATATGAAGTGTTGCAGAGGCATACTCTGTTCTAGAGAGAATAGCTTTAGAATGGGAGTAGTTTTAAATTAAACACTCAGAAATTATAATTTCTATTCTGAATCCAGCATTAGATATAAACTATGTACTTCTGCATAAATTTAGTTATGCTTCTTTCCTTTAAGCTACTATTTTTATGGGTTAAAATTTAGATCAAATTCACATAATGAATTCACATGGTAAAAACCAACACAGTTACCCTAAGTTTAAACTCTACACTATCTTCCTCCATTTTGCCCAACATTTTTCAGAACACTTATCAATGTTCACCCTAAACTCTGGAAGTGTTTTATAGTCATTTTAGTACTCCACTAACTATAACCAACAGCAGATGCCAAAAGAGGGACCAAAAGACACAACAGGACATAAATGGAGAATTGGGAGAACATGCTGGGGAAAAAGTAATATTTCTTAATGTATCAGTCAAGGACTTCTTGAAATATGTGGTGTCATTACATGCATTTTTCTACCACAAATTTAGAAAAACAATAAATTCATAATTTTTGAACCTATGTAAACTTGCAACACTCAATGTTTCATTGAAAACATTTTTACAGTTTCTGAATGTCATACTATGTTTGCTTGCATTTAACCTGCCATCTGTTCAATTTCCTACTTGGAGAATACAAGACCATGATTAATTGCTCTCCTCCACCTCACTCATGGTTGTGTGGACTTCAGTTGTAGCTACTGAGCTGTTCCTAACATGGAAGTTGTTCCCTCCCTTGACTATCCTTGTTGACCCTCTGTAGTTTTATCATCCACTTTGAAAAGGGAAACCAAAAATGAACTATGTTTATGGTACAGGCAATCTTAAAGCAATGATATGTTTTGTTCCAAGTATTTTTCTTAGCAGTTCCTGTCTTACTTGCTTTTTGACATCTGCTGATCCTGTGATGTTTTTTTCTCTTATATGTGGAGTATCTCATTCTTAACATTTAATTCAGAGCTCAGCTTTGTAAATATTAGGATCATCCTTTCCTCTTCTACTCAAGGCTATTTGCTGACATTTAGCTTTAAAAAAACTCAAACAACAAAGCCAACAACTATTGCTTAGGTATGAGAAGGGCCTATGCACCTTGTTAAAACTTTGCGTTTCTACTACTCTGAATCACCTGGTGTATCAAAACACTAGTCTCAATCAACCATAAAGAGCTGAGGAGCACAGATCCCTCCTGGCTGTCACTCACAACCTCCCCTCATTGAAAACTGATGTACATTGACTGCCTTGGATGGGAAGGGGGCTCCAGAAGGTGTCTACTCCAACCTCCTGCTCACAGTAGGTGATGCCAGAGTTGAGTAGTCAGGGTCTTGACCAGTTAGGTTTAGAATACCTCCAACTGTGCAGGTTGGGTGGGTATGTTTTGCTTTTTTTGCTTGGTTGGGATTTTAACTCCTCCAGCCACATCTCCAGGGGCCTGTTAGAAATGATGATCTCCCTAACGATTTAAAAACCACACAACCTCCCAAAAACATAATAGAAACCCCACAACATCTAACTTAGTAATGTATCTTGTTGGAATTTTCCATATCCTGACTTCTCACTGTTGCATCTCATTCTTCTATCCTTTTTCTTGTCTTTTAATCACGTGAGGGCATACCACTACCTTATGGCAGTGCATATATACTAGAACCATTTGAGAGACCGTCACGTAGAGAACAGAATTTGGCGTTCCTTTGCCAAAACTAGAACAAGTATGTCCTGCATGAAGAAATAAGCCACTGCCTTTTCCCCATGCCCCTATCAATTAAGTAGTGGTAATTGCTCCTTCTACAAGTTATTCTTCTATGAGAATCTTTTGGCTACAAGTTCTGTGCAGACTGCAAAGCAGTGAATGCTGAGGGCCTGAAAGCACGTGTAAGTCTGTAAAAGCATGGCTGCGATGTGAGAATTCTAAACTAACTTTTAAGTAAATGCTATTTTACTACACCAGCCATAACTATTACTCAAAAAAATAGAGTTTCTAATGTGACTTAGTGAAGTATTTAGCGGGCACTAGGAAAATGTTACCTCAAATTCTATGCTTAATGTTGTAGTATTGATCAATAAAAGAAACAGTTAACACTATGTAATTCAGAGATGTAATTAGTCAAATATAAGCTTCTGTAAAAATCTTTTAACATCATTGACCAACTTCTTTAACAAATTTATAGCAATGGTAGGGGCATATTTACTCACACATATGTGAATGCTGCTCATACCTGTTTTTCAGCTTGTTTCAAGAGTTTCTGGAAACGTTCATCCTCTAGCACACACAGAGGAAGGTCTGCCTCTCCTCTACCTTTCATTTCCTCGAGCTTTTGTTTAAGGTCCCTCAAGGCCTGGAGCTCATCGTTCAGACGCTTCTGTCTCGTGCGTGAGGCCTGCAGGTCCAGCTCCAAGTCCAGGGAGGTGCGGCCAGGGCACTCCTGCGCGGCTCTTCGCATCATCGGCTGGCAAACAGCCTGAGTCGTTTGGGAGGCAGAACAGGAAAAATTAATACCTACACAGGCTGCTGGAGAGTTTTACATACTGCAGGCAGAAAAGCTCCAATATTTTGGGGGAGGAGGGGTTTACCAGTCACTTCTTCTGAAGTCAAAAAATTCACTTATCCTGGAATATTTTTTAGTCACTAGCTAAAAATAAATGCTCCAACAAAGTGCACAATGATATATTTACAGGTTAAAAACAAAAAACCCATTCTGATCCCTGGGATGACACTGCTGGGAGGCACAACACTACACAGAACTCCCCAGATTTCAACTACATTATTTATTTTTGTAAATATTTGCTTTTTCAAGGCCAAGCTAAACACATAACGTTACAAACTTTGTAAACATGCACTTCTTCAGCATATTTCACATTATTTACTGTCCTTTCACAGTGTCTTTTTGCATGAATAAGTCAGGCAGGAGAAGCCATCTCAGACTATTCAGTAATCCCAGACTTTTCTTTCTTATGCAAAATGTATCCTGCTACTTGGTAACAAGGCTTCCAAAGAACTATTTTTCTAGTTACAATTAAGATTAAAATATAACTCTCTAAATTCACATAAGAATGAATTTCATGCAAGAGAATCTTACTCTCTTGTCCTTCAATCCTTTTGCTACTCGAATACTTTTGGTGGAGAGTAAATTCCCTTTAAAAGGACATCTAATTCATTGAAATCTTAACCTAAATTTTCTCAAGATGTACATTGCTGGTGTTGACTTTTGTGCAGCACAGGCCACCTTGTGTCACTTCATAATACTCACGTTCTTTAACCTGGATCCCTTTGACAGTAACTCAAGTTCAACAATAAGCTCAAATTCAACAAGAAATGCCATGATGCTGAGCATCAGTGTCTTGCTGGTGGCTTCATCCATGACTATAACAACACAGACTTTGTTGGAGGGGAGGTGACATTGGACTGAGACCACTATGTTGATATTTCAATATGAAACTACAGGACAAAATTGTGGTACTTCTGTTGCTTTCACTGAAATACTTGAAATAAAGTATACCCTTTTTGTCATTTGATATTTTCAGTGTCCCCATACTTCATTTTGTCCAGGTAACATAGCACTTACCCGTTTAACTCTCAGGCTCCGTCGTTCTGTGGCGTTTCTCACAAAGAGAGATTTCTTGGCTAGGGTGGAGCTGTCACTGTCGCTGCGATTCAACTGCCAAAATGGACATAACAAACAAATATAAAGCACCTTCATTTGCAAATAGACCTGCACTGGTAGAACCAGTCAGGGAACCTCAGCATTTATATGTGTGTCGATTATATTCTTAGAACAAAGTTAACAAGTTTGCAACTGGAATAAGCATCTACTCTAAAATTATAACCCTACACCATGACAACCATTGATCTTACTGAATGAATAGTAAGACTCTTTAGGAATGCAAGGAAGGTAACTATGGTTATTATGTCCTGTCAAATGACTGTCTGCCTGCAGATACAAACTATGGATTTCACTTACCTGGAGTAGGCTTTTAACAAATTTACTACAGGGAAGGTAAATTATTGTAGACATGCACCTGTCCAACAAGCAGTGTTTTTGTATTGTTATTAATTGTAACAAGCAAAGGTGTGCCTACAGCTTCCTTCAGAAGCATTTCCTGCTTCTTAAAATTATATGCCACAGCTTGGCAGTAGCTTCTTCATAACTTTAGCATTATTTCATACACATTACTGCAGAATGACTGTTAGGTGCATCAGCATCAACAGGTGGTCAGAAGTATCTCTCTGCAGAATATGTATTTCAGCTCTTCAGGAAAGGACAAAAAAAGGAATAATTCTGCTAACATTTCAGTAAGCAAAGCCAGGGCCCTAAAGTGTGTTACACAAGGCTGACTGGGAGCTGAGGGTCAGAAATACAACCACTTGAAATACAAAGTACACCTCTTGAGAGACAAATCTGTCTTTTCACCATGAGCCACTACTGGGAGCTCACTCCATGATACAGAGATGCGGCCATCATCACTTATGTTCTTTAGGCACTTTTCAAGGGACATCTTCCGAAGCACCAACAGACTTTGGTTCTGTCCATTAGGCCTCAAACATCTGTTTTCTGTAACATCACAGGTGCTCTCTTAAAGCCAGGCCATCTTTTCTGATTAGAGAGCAGCTGGCACTTAACCAGGGTGTATCCAACAGGCACTTTCCTCTCATCCCAGCACCATAATGCAAGGAAGTCTGGATATGCCTGTGGTGCAAGCTGGGGACTGGGGCTGGGGAGACCCCAGCTCTTCAGCCCTCCTTGTGAATTTGGATGCAGCTACAGTGCCCACTCTGGAGGACCCAGCAGTGGGCAACAAGTGTTTCTGACACTGCAAAAGATACATCTGCAAACATGTTTGTTTCACAGAGTACTTTGCTTCCAGGCAATACCATACACAATGAGAAACAGAATGGTTTATTAAAGGTAAGGGCTTTTTTGATTCTGGCTCTTGGCAACAGGTATGTAGCAATGTTCAAAGCTATGAAAGCCCAATACTTTTCCAGATGCAAAAACCACAGAAGTTTACACTAACTAAACTACTAAAGCAACTAGTTTTACTTCCTGTTGAAGACCTACATAGGCAGCAGGCTAAGATGATATTTTTTCACCAATACTACCTAATTTCTATTTAGGAATTAAGTTCCAGGACAGGAATTAAGATGAAGGCTAGCTTCTGAATTCAACCAAAAATCTAGCCAAATTATGTAAAGATTGCTAGAGAATAATCTGCTGTATTTCATTCTGGAGGGTACATGGAATAGTTATTTAAGTACCCAGGTATTGACTAAAGATTTAGGCCAATGAGAATCACAGAGAAGTGATGAACTTTAATGTTCCCAAATGAGTAAGGCAAATGCCTCTAACTAAACTCGGGAATTAAAGCATAAGTATTACTTTTTTTAAAAAAAGGACGTATTCCTATGAGTAACCAGTGGAAACTAAAGATCAAAATAAACTTTCTTTTCTAGGGTATCTGTGATGAAAATCTATAGAGTGGTAGTCCACACTTAGATCTTTAAACACATGATTTTCATAGTTAGTTTAGCAGCAGCAAGACTCACAATTTAAATCTGTTTTTCTTTTTCCATGCTACCATAGATCTAGAGAGACTGGAGAACTTAGCTGCCAAAGCCATGTTTAAAACCCAGCCCCGAGGCAGTGCTTGCACATCCTTCAAAGATGCAATTACAGCAGGATTTGGGCTGCCTAGGTTTAAAACCAGTTGAGATACAAAGTGAGATTTAAAATTGATGACTGAGCTCTTTCCACACTGTTACCCTTAAATGGTTGCATTATTAAAATATGGTAATGCAATGGCATTTTACAGTGAATTCTATTTCATGTTGTAACAAATTGTTTTGCTGCAAGACCATGGAGTTGCTGACATGCAGGGAAATAGTTTTTGCAGACAGCTAGCAAAGGCATCTATGTTATTTCTCTCCAATAGGATGTATTTTTGCCCTAGTTGAGGTGTTTTGCAAGAGTATGCAACTCTGCTGAAAGTCAATTCTACTATGCGTCAGCTCAGATAGGGAAAGACTCTAGAGAAAGCACAGGCTCTGCCTCTCACAAGGAAAACTGGTACAGGACTCAGTGTCATTAATGCTTCATTCCCAAGAAGCTAAATGACTCTTTGGTTAATAGCTCTTCTTTCCAAGTGTTTTTCCTCTTACCCTGCAGATGTATTGGTTCCGCTCGCCTGGTGAGAAGGTTTGGGAGCGCACGATCATGCTGTTCCTGACAAAGGGACGCTGTCTGGAGCTCCAGCTGCCTCTGTCCTTGGGTCGGACTGCTGTGTTCTCGTTAACCGATTCCTCAGTGTTAGTCTCTTTATCAACCTATGAAAAGGAATTTATTGTATAAGACTTACTATAATCAGATACATGCCCCTACATAGTTTTTGGGCCTTCAAATTTTACAAGCATTCTCCTTACCTTGCAGTAGATGGAAAAACACTAGCGGCAAAAAGCACTGTGCATTTAGAGAGAAGCTATTCTAAGTAAAGAAATACAAAATTCCCAAGAGGCTTAAGAGTGTGTGGAGAGGCTTTGAAGGTACTCTTTGTAGCCAGTAAAGCTGAAGCTTTTGCAGAAAGGCCTCTGCTGCTTGGCAGATGGTTTGTTGCAAACACAGTGCAAGAAACGTTTTGCTTTGCCATTTGCAGACATTATGATTATTGCACATTTATATTTACTTTGTTTGGAATTTGCAGAAGAGCAAGGTTCTGCCATGCCAGAGATGGTGCCTGTGCACATTGAAAGAGGGGCAGCTGGGCAAGTTACACTGCCCAGGTCCTTCCAGACATACTGCCATACATCCTCAAACAAACCTCAGCAGCAGGGCTGCTTTATGGCGATCTCCAGAGCTTAACCAGCCTTGTGAACCCAGGGAAAAGACACTGCTGGCTGCTGTCCCTCAACACAGCCTGCTGCCTACTAGAGTTGTCCTACATGTGCTAGAGGGAGCCTCAAGTGCTCCCATCCCCGTGGGTGGCACAGCCTGTGCTTATTTCCATGCTGCAATCATCCTGGCTGCTGGGCCAGACAAAGCTCTGCAGCAGCTGGAACATCCAATATTACTGATGTGCACTGGGGCTTTTTCTTCAGCTTGGGTAATTTAATGAGGTTTATGGTTTTCACAGTGCAGGTGATAAATACAGTGACCTAAATAGCACAACCAGCAACCCTGAGAGCTTGTGGCATACAGAGATCTATGCTGTGGCTGGCTCTGCAGTGCAGTCTGCTGTCTTTCACTCATTGTCTGGGTCCACCCAGCCCAGGCTTAGCAAAGCAGTTGTGTGCGTGTCTGACCTTCACATGTTGTCCTTGCTGTCTCCCCTTGCTGAGTTAGGGCTTTGATCTATATTCACTTGCTACCCAGCAGACTGTCAGTCCTTTTAATACCACAGCCTTAGCTCATCTGGCATCTTGCCACATTAATTGGAAGTTAATTACAGTTTCCAGCAAGTCCACTGAGATGTTAAACTTTTGTATTGTCACCAAGTTGAAGGAAAGAGATGTCATTCTTTGTCTTTTTACCTCTGCTATTTTATAGAACTTGTGGATTTAACATGCAACAGTGTTTTTATTAAGATGCAGAAAGATTCTAAAAATGTTATTTCTTAGAGTGTGCTACTGCATCAGGGATATGTTTAATAAACATTTACTGAAAGTGGAATATAATTGAAAAAACAACAGTTACCAAGAACATGGGAAAAAAAAAAAAAGAAATCCCTGCATTGGTTTAAAGATCTTGACCCTTGTCGTGTGTTTTTCCCTGTTAAGCAGACAGATCAGAAAAAAAGAAAAGGAAACCATGAAACAGATGTGCAGAAATATTTTAAATATACACAAGCTGAAGCTACTGAACTACTCTTGTATTTTGAATGTTCTCCATATGCAACAAAAAAAGTGAAGATAGAGAGTCTTGGTTAATTGTCTGGACTTAGAAGTCCTGCTTAGCATGTCTGTCCAATGCCCTCTTCATAGTTCAGCAGTGACTACACCAATTTTGTTGCATGTACATACTGACAAGTGCTACAGCAAAGGCCACATCAAATCGTAAATGCATAGATGCAGCAGACTTCTATATTAATTGCTCAGAAATAGATTTTTAGACACAGTAAGATACTGCAGGAATATGAATTTTAAGATATTCACCAGTGTTAGAATTACAGCAGCTTGCTGGCTTTCCTGGGCCTCATCACTGTTCTCTCTGTTCTTGTCTTCATTAATTTCTGGTGCATCCATGAGTAACCCCACGTCATCATTACAGTCGCCTTCTACTTCCAGCTTGAGGCCGTCTTCCTCTTCATCCACACTTTGATCAGAGGCCTCTGCCAGCATCTCTAACCTGTATGAACAGAAGTAGCCCATGCTTATTTTGAAACTGAAAAAGCTCACCAAGGGAAGATACCAGAACGCTCAGATGTGCACACATGCATGTGTAAGGCATGCATTTTCCTGACAGGGAAAACAACTATCATCCAAATGCTTCCACTAAGTTGATGTGAAGGCCCATTTCATTGCTGCCTCCAGCAAAACCCATTAAGCCCTACTACAGTTCACCTTCAAGATCATTATGACAGCACTGCACTATATTCAACAGCTGTAATGTTCATAATGTTGAAGGACTTTTGTTATAAATTCATAAAACAAAAAGCCACTACACCCTTCCCCCAGTAAAGCATGTATTTTCTTCTACACTGCAGCTAATAAATTGCACAATAACAGAACTCAAATAGCAATTTAGCAAGAAATCTGTTTATTGGGAAAGTTTATGATTTCTTCAAAAACAGGACCATCAATGGAAGCACACCCACACTGACTTTGTCAGACAGCAGGTCTCTTTTCAAATTCTACTGCCTGCCTCTTCCAATTAATGCAAGTATAATATTTCATATTTTGCTACACTTCCAGTGGCTTCATAGTTCAGGTGGTTTCACAAGAAGATGTACATGGAACAGAGGAGCATTGGCAGTAGGAGTTCATAGAGCAGCCAAGACACTGTAAACTTAAAAGAACGTGAATGAATTGACCACACAAGAGAACAAGATACTCCAATTCCAGTGGTGGTGAGGCACTGGAACAGGTTGTCCAGAGGAGCTATAGATGTCCTGTCCTTGGAAATGTTCAAGGCCAGGTTGGATGGAGTGTTGAGCAACCTGGTCTAGTGGAAGGTGTCCCTGCCCATTGCAGCAGTATTAGACTGGATGATCTTTAAAGATCCCTTCCAACCCATACCATTCTATGAGTCTATGGTCTCCAAAAGTACAGCCCTTTTGTTTGTCTAAGAAAAGGAAGAATGAGCTGAATCATTCAGACATGAACAGTGAGGGAGGAAAAGTGTCTTTACCAGTCTTCCTCAGAGGTCCTCTGCTCTTGTTCCTTCTCCTCATCTTCAGCCAGCTCTTGTTCTACTGCTTCCAGCTCAGCAGATGTCCTCTCCAGGAGAGCTGACACAGCATCCTGCTCACAAGGGAAACAATGAAATCAGAGTTGAATGTTACATAACAGGTAAGAAAATGACAACTCTTGGAAGAGCTGCATTACCCCACTGCTCCCTGATGTAAGCAGAAACAATGACCCCCAGATCACAAGGTTAAGGGGTTTGAATTGCCACTGTATAGCACATTAAATGATTACTTTTATACAGAGCAAATCTCAATAAAAAACCAATTGGTTTTAAAATTACAATGCAATCAAATACGCTCCTATCATACTTCAATGTCTTTTCTCATCTTCCCTCTCATACTTGTAATTTTCTTAGGTGAAAAAGGGGTGCTCTTTAAAGTTACATTTTCTATGCAGTTCTCTTAAGAAGGGATTAAAGCAGAAAAGCTTATTTAACCAGAAGAGTTAGTATGTTTTGCATAAACAGCATGTTCAATGCAATGGCTTTGAGTATGCAGACTCAAATAGCTAATAAATAGCAATTTTTAATGTGTGCATATGACAATGTCACATTTAAGGAAGCTCTTCAATAACATTCTTTCTAAAAAGAAATACAGCTGCAAGGTTTCAAACTGGAAGTGCAATATTGCATCCAGTAAAAAGCATCTGCCATATCCCCACTCCCATCTGAAGCCCCATAAAGGCCCTACTCACACAAAGTCACCCTAGACAAAAATGCCTGCAAAACAGGGCCTTGGACCTTCAGAGGAGGGAAGTTTACACATTTAAGTGACTACAATGCAACTGTACAACTGGAGTCTCTGGTGTTTTTCTTGCTATCACAGTAATAGCCAACACGTCGCTCACCAAGTCCAGTGAGTCCAATGACTGTGATTGCTTGCTTAACAGAAACATATATTCATCATTTTGTTCTCTGGGTTTTTTGCCAGGACTCTGCTGGCAAGGCAACAGGTTGTACCACAGAGTGCAGGTCTCATCAGAAAGTGATAGATCTGCCAGGCTGATCTGAGTCCCAGCCTGCAGAAAATAGGAAAAGGGAAGAAAATTATTTAAATTTGTTCAGTTTCCTACAAAACATTCTACTGTACTCATCATGCAAAACAGGCAGCACAAAATTGACGTGAACCTTAATTCCCTTTTTTAACTGTACAGTTTTCTATTTCCCTCCACTTCCAGTTAAAATAGACAAGTAGAAGTATGTAGAAATGTCCTTCATATTGTCTATTCTGCCATCTCAGTCTGCAGAAATGTCTCCCCACATGCAGAGCCCACCCCATACCACACACCTGCTCTAGTGCATTCAGCAATGAAAACCTGTCCAGCACCAGCTCCTGGGGCAGTGTCACATGAATTTTCACCTGTCTCACCACAAAAATCATGCATATGGCAAATAATGGATGACCTTGCTTGCTCTAACCAGGGAAGAAGGAGATGAAAGCCAGTAAAAGAGATTAAGAAACCCTTTCATTTGGACAAGCACTGACATCCAGTGAGTTGGTACTCTGGGAAAACTTCTGAAGTACTCATGTTTGGGCTGTGCCTTGGAGATTAAACTCCTCTGTTCTTTGGCAAAGCATATTACCTCCACAGCACACATAGCTCTTGCCAAGACTCTGGTTGTGTTGTCCAAGGCTTTCTGCTGGGGATAGTACTCCCAACTAGAAGGTTTGATCTTGCAAATAACCCTTGTCTTCGCTGGGGATTTTTGTTATTGTTGAGTCCTTTCTTCACCTTTGTATCCTGCCTGAGGTTGCATCTTTGTTCTGTTGCCCTCCCCTTTCCTCAGAGGAAAATGCTTACATACTGAAAAAGACCAATACGTTCTCCAGGAATTAAGTTAACTTCTACATTCTGAAAGTGAGGCTGTCTCACAGTAGTTGGAGCCGATGAACCCCAGCAGATTCCAGCATCTCTTCAGTGTGTTGTAACTGAAAAAATCTCACTGTGCTACTAAAATCCCTCTCATGGTGAATAAATAGACTAGAATTGTACCAGATCATGCAAAAGCAATTTGAAAGTAAATGAAGCATCACTGATTCGGTGATGACTACAATTAACAACAAAATTTGAAGTGACAGCTTCCAATGGGCTGATCTATAAATGTCATGCTTTTTTATTTCAACAGATCATAAAGACCAAAAAGATGTCCATCATATAATCCAAAATAATGGCCAAAACGTCATTTATTTTGTTCTTTGTGACAAGTTGTGATAAATGAGAATTTGCTCTTTTTTTTTTTTACTGTGGCTCTTCTTCAGTTTTTACTTTAAATCCTAGCATTAAAGTAATGTTGCACTGAAGTTTTTAAGGGTTTTACATATACAATGGCAAAGATGGAATATCAATTGTAATTGAAGGGTTAAAGTAGTGTTAGAATTATCAAAACACCTTCCATCCAGGATTAGATTCTGTAGTAGGAGTTTCAGAGAAAGGCAATATTCTAGGTACTATAGCAACAACTAAGTTATGCTGCAGACTTTGTCTCCAAGTGCTGTGGAATTTTAGCAGCCTTGACCATCAAAATAAGAGGGGACACTATAAACAAATGCATGCCAAAAAAGCACCAGAAATAAAAGCACATACCAAGCATTCTTCCCGATGACTTCTACTGACAGCACAAACATCTACTCTCAGTGTCTTCTGTAGCAGTGTTACTTGAGAAATGGCTACTCTGAATATCTCGTTGAATAAAATGGTTTCCATGGCAGGATGAACTTTAGTGCGGAATAGACAGCTGACATCAGTGGAGGATGGAAGGACTGCTACTCTAATATACCTGCCAGAAACAAAACAAAATCTTTACCTCTGTTCAAACTGGCACGTGTTGGTGATGCATGAGAGAAGTTCACCCCATCATCAACTTAAGGACTGCATGGCAACAAAATGGAAGTAACTTATCAGTGGAATGGAAAAGAGTATATATGACAAAGATAAGTGAAAAACTCCTCTTGTCCTTTGCAGAAACATTTCCCAAAAAGGAATTTTTGTGCCTGGTAAGGTAATAGTAGCAAGAGAGGTAGCAGTTTCTGACTCTATCTAAGTTTAGTACTGTAAACAATGAAGATCATATCTCAGGTGGGAGGAAGCATGTCCTTAATGTTGATCTTAAAAAATGAGAAAAACTGGGGTGGATATAAAAATTAAATTCATAAAATAATGCAAGCAGCACTGAAAACCAGTGATGTCTTTTAAGGAAACAAATCAAACAAAATTTCCAAAGAAGGAAAGCAAGAAAATAGCTAGGGCCATAGATGCTTAAGATCACTTCATAACATATTAAGTGGAACATTGAGGAATGCATCTTGCAAGCCTAACTTTAAGTACATAGAGTAACTTGAAATTGTTACAAGGCTGCATTCCTTTTATACAACCAGTAGGAATGGATATTATGTGGACAGAAGTTGTACTAGCTAACTTGTAGGTCTCACTTTAGCAGAAGCTTGACAAAGTAAAGACATTTTTAATGCAATTTGTACATGCTATTTACCCGTTGCACAGTTTCTCGTACACACTAATGAGCATAGTAATAGTTTTACATCTTTTCTGTGCCTATCTATTAGTCTATTTCTGGTACCACCTTTAAATATAAATGGTATTCAGTGGAGAATAGAACACAATGAAGCTGGCTAAAGCAAGAAGAAATAGTGGGCCAATGTAAATAATTCTGGAAAATACTTTTTTCTCTCAAAATTTATAGTATTACTACTATATTTTATGACTTCATGCATAGTTTCAATAATTTTATTAAAAACTTAATTTTACATTAGTTAAATCAACAGAAAATTCTGTGAGAAATACGATTTTTTTACTTGAATTTGGGCATAGTCTTTATTTCCCAGTTATGCCAAACTTCTTGGAATAAAGACCAAAATCTAGGTTGTTTGGTTCACATGTGTAGCCTGGATAGCAGGTGTCCAGCATTTTGACATGCCAGTCCTGAAGTGAAGTGGTAGCATATTGTAACTCCAGTAATGCTGCAGCTGTATCCATATAACTGTAGCTCAGCAATTGGTCTACTGAAAACAGCCATGTTAATAGACTAAGCAATTAAGAACATTTATAAAAGATGTAGGAATAAAGATAAAGTGTATCAAAAGTATGTTTAAAAGGTGGTTCATTGGAACTATCTTTTAATAATGGTTTGCCAATTTATTGGCATCAGGCCAAATAAAGGGTAAACAAAGAAGTGAAAGAAATTGTTCTCTCACTTCATTGTACAGGAATGGTTACTTCCATTTTAATTAATAAACTTAAAGAGTCAATCGATGAATCAGATTTTACTGTGACAAACCTATGACTTCTCACCTGATAAAGAAGTGAGCCTGACATGTTAACTCTTCAACTATGCTCTACCTAGACTAAAAGTGAGCAGTTTTTACAGTATCAGTAACACCTCATGTCAAATCTATTCCTCAATGTGCAAAAGTTCAGTAAAGTACTAATTTATCCAACTGATGTTCTTGAAAATGCAGCTATAATGTAGCATCCTTTTCCAGACCCAATTTTTATTATTGTATGTATCTGTACAGATTATACATTTATGCACACCAGTGCAAGTGACAGAAAAAAACGCTATTTGCAAGGTCCTGCCTTTACCTTGCCCCTTCTACCTCCTTCTTTCGTGTAGCTTTAATTTAATTTCATCAAATCTCTTTTAGCAGCAGCAGGTCTGGACTTCTTGACTATTAATTACAACTTCACTTTACAATTACAACTTTAATTCCTAAAATGATGCCTGTTCTGACCTAGCTTTATGTTACTGAACATCTTTTTGCCCTTCTACATTATCTAGTTTCCCTCTCACATGTGTTAATTTATTCTTCTATCCTTCTTCTGTTTTCTTGTGCTAAATGTTAGTGGACTTGGAAGGTCAGCAGAGGGAAGATTGGTTCAGAGAAGGAAGGATAGTAGTAGAACAACCATTTGTCATTAAAAACCAGAAAAATCCAGCAAACACCCAGGCCTCTATCCTTAATGTATCCTTTCCATACCCAGTGGCTTCCTATTTATCTGCCAATCAAATTTAAGGCAATGGGATACAAAGGGAAAAGAACCAGCAAGAAAACCAAATTTTTCAAGGATCAATTATATCCTACTACAATCTTATAAAGCTTTTCAACAGTTTAAGGTAGTCTTACAGTCTGTCAAAAACCTTGTTCAAGTACAAGTGTCCCCAAGGCAGCCTGTACTTATTTACACAGATGAGAATTTTGGACTAGAAATTCAGTGGTAACATATTCAGGCTTTTCTGATCATTTTCTATGTATGATTTACACTGTAATTTACTTTTAGACTGCATGTTGGTCCTATTTGACTCAAGAACTAATTCTTAACAGATCTCCAAGCTCTAGTTGTTAGAGATAGTGTATCTGAATTGTGACTGCGCTTGTCCACTTGCAGTTTATTTAATTACCCCTTTCCTTTAAAAGCTCACTTAAAAGACAAATACTGCTTTAAATACCATTTTACATTAAAAAGAGACATAAATGTCTTTTTATTCCAATTTTTTGGAATGTGCAGATTCCTGATAATATCTTATTCCTGCAGCATTTCTGAAATATGCAAAAGCTAAATACTACAACAGTTTGAAAAGTTTTGTACATATTTCAGTGCTCTTAAACCATAAATCAACCAATTCCTTTAGAGAATTTTTAGAATTTATTATTATACTCGTATTTCAACACTACTTCTCAGTGATTGTTTGACTTACACTTTAGAGCCAAGGGGGACAGAAAATGCTGGAAGGTTTCTAAGCCGTACTATGATTATCACAAAACTGGAATTGCTGTGGTCATATCTGTTAAAGAAAGGACAACAAAAGGGAAGTTTACTATTCACATTTATGGATCAACATAAATATTCCCTTTGCTGGTCACTCACCTGAGTCCTATTTGTACCTGAGCAGCCTCTAGAGTTGTTGCATCATCTTCACTATATACAATGTCCTCAGTTTCATTTGGTCTAGGAAAACCATGCAAATACTCAAATTTTGGAAAATTATAGTTAGCTTTCAACAGTTTTTAAGATATGCATACACAGAACATATATTCATTCTCCTAAACATGCTGATTTAATTACAGCATGCACTCCAAATAAGAATTTCAGAACCTACACAACAGCAGTGCTTGTTTCAGGGATAGTTGCTGCTGGAATAGTTTGACAACTGCAGCAATGATTCAGAAAGACCTGAGGCTGATTACTGAAGATTACAGGCAATACTATATAATGTAGTATGAAGAATCCTATAGAAGTTGTCTGGTCAAAAAATAACAGCAAATATGTTTCTTATATCCTGATCACTGCAGTGAACATTAAGTCTCAACCTGGATTATTGTAATACCAACATTACAACAGAGTTTTTTCTGATCTTTTCTATAACCCCTTTTTAAAAATAAAAACATTCCAAAAAATTGCTATGCAATCTTAAAAATCCTTAACAGAACAAGAAGTAAAACCAGTAACTCTGAGTATTGTCAATAGAGTCACATGACAGAACCTGCATAGTTTAAATTAAGCTTTTCTCTTGGGAACACTTCTAGCAAGAAAAGACCCCCACGATTATAAAGAAATATATTAATGCTATTCAACCAAGTTATACAAGCACAAAAATTAACCCAAATCAAACACTGTTTGGGAAATATGCCTTCCTTTCCATCCGAAATACAAATTATTTCTAAAATAGGCAGGGCTGCTTCTGCTGGTAACTGATCATAGATATATTTAAATTTTTAGTGGAAAGACTTGCATGATTTCTCAAACCTACTGTTTCACAGAAGCTTCATATACACCACTATCTCCAGCTACAGATTCATCAGACACAGCAGCAGATACACAAGCTGTTTTCTCCTCAAGCAGATGACCAGCTGTTCTTGGTAAATCACCACCTACAAAAAGGAAAAAGAATGAAAATTAGTCCAAAAGATTAATATTCAAAAAGAGAGATAAGCACAGCTTAGAAAGTTGTCAAGTTGAAAGTGATGACCCTTAGCTGAGTATCACAGAGCAGTTTTGTTCCATATCATTAAACATCTGAGAATGTACTGCTGTTACCACATATTCTGGCTACAGATATAACCAGACTGATGAATTTGAAAATGTATTATTATTCTTTCCCAGAGACACAGACTCCTATGATCACTCTTATGCATTGAGCTAGTTACTATCCTTTATTAGCAACCCTAATTTTCCTGATCTTTAAACCAGTATTTGCCATGTTCACATTCAGCACTGTAGTTACACTGTAGCTACATGCCAAGTGCTTGCCTACTGTTTGTTAAATATTCAAAAGTCAGACAGACACCCTCTCCCCAGTGATATAACTGCTTGAAATAAAATCCTCTCTGGTTTACTATCATCAAAAATTTTCTATGCTACAGGCTCTCAATGACTACTTAGCTTTAATCTTCAACTTGCATTCATATGCGAGTGTCATGCCGTGAAGCCACATTCTGCAGCACAGTAAGCTGGGGGCATATGCAGTCCTTTTATCTGCCAAGGGGTGAGGATATTGGTATGCATTATCATCCCCATCTGAATCATGACTTTACATCCTGTTAAGATGTTAAAATTTCAGGCTCTAGATTAGATGATTGATTGCTGCATTTGTGCTTTTATTTATGGCAGTAGGAATGCTTTTTCCTTGATGATGAAGTGCTCTTTCCCTTCCCCCTCACCAAGTGAGGGGTTGAAGGTGATGACATGATTTATTGATTACCCTTAGGAATTACCATGGCAGCCTGAACTGACTTTGACAATGACAGAGACTGACTGTGGAAGAACTACAAGATATTCCAACTTGGTTTCTGACAGCAGGGACATGTGCACAGGAGCAAATATCTCTATGGTTCACCTGTACAGAAAAGTCAGAGACAGCCAGAGAAGCAGGTGAACACTGCATCTAGAGGGTCAGTGCAGATTACATGACGATAGGAGCTGTACTACCTGCGAGTCTTTGTCCATGCCCAAGTTAGGATTTAGCAGTATTTGGATTTGTAGTCCCGTAAAAACCCTAAGTGTGTGGGCTGAAATTTTCTACGCAGGTTTAGTGCCTCTGGCTGAGTTTGTTCAAACCTTCCCATTTAGCATCACAGCAGTTTCAAGAATGAAATTGGAGTAGGAACACTGAACAAACCCCAGGTCTGTGTCTCACTGTTAATGACTGAAGTCTCACCATGAGGGCCCATTTCACTGTGGAAATCAGAGGTGTTGAAGTGTAATTAGTGTAACCTGGCTACTCAAAATTCAAATACTTGTTTTAGCAGCCTTAATACAAGTTTAAAGACAAATTGTATTATGCATATGGTGCTACATGAGGAAGTATCAGTATGAAGAATCACAGAATGAATTTACATTTTGAAACCATAACTACTTATACAGACTTAAAAGGCAACCTGACAATATCCAGAATAAGAGGTCCTCAAGAAGTTAAAAAATGTTAGAGAACCACACAATGCCTTTGAAAATAATGATCTATAGAAATACATTTTTTAAAAAAATTCTGATTCCACATAGCCCAAAGTGTTCCCAAACTCCAAGCCATTTTGAATTCAGTTCTCTGACTACGTGAGCTGTGGCCAGATTGCAAAGACAGACCAAAAATTGTTGTTAATTTGGAAAGGATATGCTGCTAAAATACAGGCAGGAAAACTAATTATTGTTTCAATCTTTTATAATATGGCTCTAAAGTGAAATAACTACTGTGCTACACTATCATGAAAAGACAAAGGACAAAAAGACCCCCTCGCCCCAAATTCCCTTTTCATGTTTTTTCAACTTTGCATTTCACAGGCTCAGACCATTAGGACATCAGTCAATTTCTTGTTTTCCTTCTGCACAGTGAAACAGAACAGTGCCTCCCAACTTGCACTAAGCACACCATAGCTTTCTCTTCTGGTGCCACATTGCTCTGGCCAACATTGGAATTACCACAGTACTGCAGTAAGCTAATCTAATTAGACAACAGATGTTACAACAATTCCTTGAGAGAATTAAAAAAATAGAAGCAAATTTCTCATTAAAATATATAACCATATGAATATGACAAGGTACTTTTATTAAAAATTGGAAAACTCCAGGCATAAGGGTTCAAACTTGGTAACAAATCTGGACAATGCTCAAGAGCTAGGCCATATTTATTATAAAACATCAAGCTCCTTAGTTAGCTGCTTCCCTACCAGCTGAGGAATACAGTTGGAAATGCCAGGTACTGACCAGGTTTCAAATAGGGCTGCCAGTGCTCAGCACTACTGGAAATCTGTCTCACTCAGTTCTTCCTTGAGAAAACAGTGTAACACAAACATGAGTGGTTTGCAACATACTTGAAGACAATGACACAGAATGACACTAGAAAAGAATAAATGTGCAGAGAGAGCACAATATGCTGTCAGCCCTAACAAAAGGCAGCAAAGCGAGCACTCTAAGACTAGAGCACCAGCCATCAATTCTTGACAGCTGGGATTTTTGAAATTCTGGCTCTGCCAAAGGTTTTGACAATATAAGATGATTAAGTATGTTCCACAGCTTTTGCTACAGACCAAAAGTGGAATTCATCACATCTAATTCAGCCATCTCAAAGTTAAAGTTAGCTAGTAACTAATGATACCTTGATAACTCACAATCATTCATCCCTTCTTCTTTAATGGGAAGAATGGTTTAGGACAAGATGTCTCATTCTTTTGGAAGTTACCCACAGACTGTAGGGGGAGCCGAGACTCACTTAGGAGCTCTGTTATAACTTGGATTAAAAGTTAAAAGCTGTGAAATCCATGTTAAAAATGGGGAAACTCTCACTGTAACTTACATGGCATGTAGTCTTTCTCAATTCAAAATGAACTGCAGATCTTTCTGTGACAGCAGGCTCAAATAATTAGATACATGGAACACATAATTCTCAGTCCAGAAGTGTCTTTTACCTCAGTAAAGGATATCAGTTTGTAACTTACTCTTCAATGAGAAACTAAGTATCTGATTTCAAGTAATCAAAAAACCAGCAGAGGATATTTGCTCTGTATCTATACATTCTGATAAAACCTAGGAACACCATCCATCCTCCATGCTTTCAAAATCCAGCTTCAGGTTTTTGTGTTACTGTTTCCATGACAGACTGCAATACATGAACTTACTTTCTAAAATAGCTATTGAAAAATGTGGACAGAATCAGGGTGATTACAGCTCTCTGCAGCCAAAACTAGCAGTTAGGTAACATACCTCAGAACATGCAAGTGCATGCTGATCAAGATACTCTTCAGTTGCACAAGATACCTCCTCATTTCAAGAGCCAGGTGTTAGTTTTCATGTTGCATATACATTTGACATTAGATTTTTTTTTTTAATTACCTGAACTTCCTTCATGTAGAGAAGGCAGAGGTTGCCTAATATTTAGATCTTTGTCGTCTGTAGGAAACTGAGATCCTGCTCTGCCTTCAGAGTCCAATAATATTTGGTTCTCACAGAAGCTAATGCCTGCAAAATCACCTGAAAGGTCAGAGTCTTCAAAGTCCGTAGTGAGGTGATGCAGAGGGGAATTTTGAGCTGACACTGAAAATGCAGTTTCTAAAACCAAAGGGGAGCCTGGGGGGGACAAGGAGGAGAGTGAGGATCTGGAAGACAGGGATGTCAGCGATTTGGGAGGTTCAGTCAACTTGGGATGGTCTGCAGCTGAAGGAGAGTCACTGTAACCAAGTCTCCCATGGGAACTGACCACTTCATTTTCATGAATAGTAGTGATAGGTCCCGAAGGAATGTAACCAGTTTTTTCTTGCAATATGAAATCAAGTTTGTACTGATAGTCCAAATCTGGAATTTGATCGCCTTGGTTATAGTAGAGATCCGTGGAGCTGAGCGAGTTTAGTGACCCTCTGCTTGATGTGTTCAGAGATCCCCGGCTGGATGCCAGGGATCCCAAACTGCTCCCTGAAGACACTGATAATGTACTAGCTGAGAGGCTGCAAAGAAAGCACAAACATATACTGATGTTACTAAATCAGCACAAAACAGAACAAAGAGAGGGAAGTTTCACTGAAACTGTCTTGTAACAGATTACAAACAAAAGTTGCTTGGGGCATTACATTTTTTAGGCACCCATACCTGGCTTAGCGCAGTGTGCCCAACCTGCAATTTTTCCAGCTTATGGCCCCCTGCCTAAACCCCTCTTCTTCTGGAGAAAGCTGCAGATTTGACAAATTGGTCTGGCAATAACAGCAGCCTTCTCAGCTGTTATATCCCATCAGAAACCTGCTCCATTCTGATGTGGGTGCTCGTGAGGTCAATGTGACAGCACAGAGATCCCCAAGACCGAGCTTATGACAGCCGAGGACTGTTGCCACCTCTAGAGCAACTCATGCAGCATACCCTATGCCCAAGCACCTGGGAAAGATGCCAGATAGACAACTTAGAGCAGAACTGCTTCCCATCTGTGTCACAACATGCACTCCATGTGCACAGTAAATCCAACTATATAAATGATGGCAAAGGCTGTAACCTGCAATCTTGTCCTGTTAATAACAGGAGACAGGAAGTCCTGCCAGGCCAGATAAACTGAGGGTCACTGCCTCAGTTTCTTGAGGACTGCTGGGAAAAGATGTTAGGAAAAATAATTCAAGCAGGCCTCCTAAACACTTAAAATATATTTACTGAACAGTAACAGAACTATCAGCTTAGAAAATTTGCTGAAATTATAAAAGTACACCAGGTTTGCAAGATGACAAAATGCTTGAAGCTATTACACTTGCATTTTCTTACTTAAATAAATTTTACTGAGCTTCCAGTTAAGAGAAAAACCTAAGAATGAAGTTGAGACATCCAAGTCCACTACAAAACAGGTTTTACATAATGCAGTACAATCTCACCTCCTAAGCTGTGAATGCAAATAGGTAGTTAACTTTGTAGTTTCTTCAAGTTTCTGTACCAACTCTTTTCTTCTCTCCTCCAATTTTAATCTGCAAAAAGAAGTACATATTAGTTCAGGAAAGCATTATAGAATAGGCTAGAACATTTTATAGATAAAAAAGAAATGAAGTGAAGATCCCTAGTTTTTTTGTCAGGCTGCCAGTGACTAAAATCCAAAATACTGTGTTAGCTCTCGATCTGATCGTAAAACCCCAACTGCTTCATTAGAGTGATTTACCTGCAGAATACCAAGCACTGTAACAAAGCTGCTGACTGTACAAGCAAGCACAGGGTTGGGACATTCACACTGTACCAAGGGGAACATGCACCCAGTAAAAGAGTATCAGATGAGCACGGGGAAAATAGCTGCAACTTCAGGATAATAAGATCTACACTCAGAGAGTTTTTAAAAGCCATGCTGCAGACTACCTCCTCACTTATTGTAGTTCCAGGAAAGAAAAACTACCAACAAACCAGGAAAACACCACCAAAACAAACAAACAAACAAACAAGCCAAAAGAACACTAATACCAATAATACTAGCATTAGTTTTAATATTTTGAAGTTTAAAGTCAAAGCACTCCCTTTAATTTCAGAATCTTTATATAAAGATAAAGAACAGCAAATCAAAGCAGCATTCAGTGAAAGGTTCTGAGATTATAGACCATATTTAGGAGTCCTTGGTAAAGATCTCTACATTCCCAACAGCTTTGTCAGCACCTCAGAGGCACACAGCATTGTAATGCTCATTATCAAGTTCACCTTTATGAGAAAGCAGGATTTATTGCCTCCTGCTTTGTTATCTAGCACAGCTCTCAAGCCACAAAATGGGAACTCTCCTATTCCTCTTGGCTAGGAGAAATTATTTAGAGTGATTTTTTCCCTCTTTTAATTCCCTTTTATCACTCCATTTACACTAAATAAATTGTTTTCTCTCAGTGGATTCAGCTAAAATCCTCCTGTAGTTGTGGATTACTATATTCTCCTCTAGGCCTTGCTCAGTCAACTGATACATGTCACAAGTTCTCAAGCAACTAATCTGAGAAACAAGAAACATCAACCATTGCTTTCTTACTCAAAGTGAATTAACTGAATTAGATACTCAAGAGTGCCCAGAATTCACTCCCCTTTGAATATCAGATACCAGCAAAAATACATTAAGTCTCTGATTCAGCAAGGCATGAAAAGCACTTGCTTACAGCCATGCTTACCCAGTGAGCAAATCTGGGTTATGCAAAGGTGAGTAAGTTAACCCAAGGTGAGTCAGGGTGTGACTTCCACTCGACTGCTCACACCACATGTGCTGTCACACTGCAGTGATGTGTTCATCTGCCAGTACCTGCTAAGGTTGTTAAAAGCCTACACGGTATTTCACTCTTTGCTCAGGAAGACATACGCACAGGTTTCCACACCAACAATTATGTTCATCTATAGTATCAGACAGTCTTTCCTATCATTATTTATTGATGCCTTCTGTCTTATTTTAAAGCCTAATCTATCCTGCTTTTCCCAAGCAAGAGTGCTCTTCACTAGCTCTTTTGTGGCTTTTCAGTAGTGAACTATGTTTTTTTCTCAAGGAAGAGGTATAGAAATTCCTCTGTGTTCAACTACTAATGATAGAAGACAAGAAAGAAAATAAAAAATCTGATCTACTAGTAATTAAACACAAGTGTTAATACCTGCAGACTAATGTCAGAAAGATGCTAGTCACAAATCACAAACACAAGCTGAGTGATGAATCACTTGAGGAAGTTTGAGGAAATGCAGGAAGTAATTTTATTGTCTCGCAATATATTGAAATTCAGGGAAAGTTTTTTCATTCTGTATCAGGCCAAATGGAAAAAAAAAAAAAAACAACCAACCACCCCACCTCCAAAACTTTCAGAGGACGAACCTTCCCTCTTTATAGCACAAGCAGGAACTATAATTTCCAAAACACCCTGTGTAAACACCTAAGCAACCATTGGGTTATCTATCCTGACATGGGCCTCTCTTGGTCTCTCTTGTTTGCAGTGCTTCAATTTAAATTAACCTATTACTCCTTGCAGGAGGGACTTCAGCATTAGTGAGACATCTTTCTCTCTTGATCTTAAATTGGAACATTGCTGAGAGGGGCAGAGAATCTTTAAAGAAAATACATTAAAAAGTTCAAGTGCACATACCTAACCTTTCAGTGCACACTTAGGTGGACATGGGACAGGCACAAGAGCAGGTGCCAGTTTTGCAGGCAACAGCACAATGAAGTACTTATATCATGGACCTGTTCAAATGGCTGTGTTTACTTGGGAGATACTGCCAAGGATTAATGCAATAATGGAACTCAGAGGCAAGAAAGCAGCAAGTAGTTTTCAACAGTTCCACAATCCAGTTATTTCTGCATTGTTGCTTTAAGGCTTTCTTAAAGCAGAGTATGCCCTGCCTTTTTGAAGTTGATATGTTATGATCTACACCCTCCTTCAGCAAATTGAATCCACGTACATCTACTAGTGGCAATTTCAGCATCCTGCTCCAAAATAACCCAGGGCTATGCTAAAATGTTTTTGTTTTAAGTCAGTGCACATCTCCTGTTTCTTTTCCCTTTAGAAATAAAACAAACCACTAAACCAAATGAAAGAACCCTCATTGCATTAAGCTCTGGCACAATCCACAGCTTCTTATGCTGCTGCTTCATTATCAGTACCTGGGAAAACACTGAAAACTGAAGGCATTCATGAAACCTCATAGAATAAAATGGAAATGCAACAACAGTACAATATTTTGAAGATGGCATGGCTCCTCCACTTATAATGAAGAGAGAATCTCCCTCATCTCCAAGAAACAAAACCCTGCTGATTGATCTGATATAATTTAATGTATTTTTTTAAAACTAACATTTCAGAAAAAGTTTCATCATCTGAATCCTTCTGAAAAAAAAAATAAATATTTACTTTATGTTTATAGTAGACAAACGAGAAATAATCCTCAAAATAGCCTTGTGTGAAAGAATTTATGTGCTCTCAAGTCACCAAAGGAGACAGTTTTAATATAAACAGTTGAAGCTAGAAATTCACTGGAATAACAAAAAGCAACTCACAAGCCACCGTAACTGCTACCTCAACCAGCAGTGCACAACATACCTTACATTAACCTCAGGGGGAAAAAAGCCCAAACACTCCATATTTTCAGGATCAAAAATCAAAGGAAAAAAATTGAGGAAAAAAGAGGGGGAAAAAGGAAGCTCTAACAACTCATTCTGTCACTATACATAGAAAATTCATTTCTTCTTGACAATGGGGGCAATTCTACTTGCCCTTGGTACTCCAAGTTTGGCATCTGACATGTATGGAAGAACACTCAGGTGCAGAACTTACTCTGGCACTAAAGCAAATGCAAACCACAAGATTCAGACACCAGCTACCTATTTATAGCTTGAGTCAAGATTTAGCTATACAACAGCATATTATCAAAATCTTAGATTCAGATTACTTATTTGTGAATGTGATTTTATTATTGACCCCTCATTCTCAATTTATTAATGGCAGTCAAAGAGCAACAGATCCACGGTACTTTAGGTACTACAGGTAGCTTCTCCTGTAAAAATATAGTTCCCTTCTTCTAGAACATATTTGAATTATTAATATAATGCGGTTTAAACTATTATAAAGTGTACAAATGTTAAAAAAAGTCTTGCATAATACACACATTTGTACTTTGTAAATGAAAAAACTTCCTTGTTACTCAGCTACAATTTAGCACTCAGCTTCTAATCCTGTAACAAGAATTTGGCCATACAGCACACTGGAGCAACAGCAGATGTTTCGTAGTAGAGGAAAGTAAGAAAGCCACACAAAGCTGATTGTATCACTTCAGGATGGCATATACACAATGACATTTTGTGTTTATTGCATTTTATGTGGGCTAGAGGTGCCCCTAAATTTATTTCCACTTGGAGCTGGGGAAAAGTCCATCTGTGACAGTCAGCTTTGATTTTCTCAAACTGTGAATATGGCTAAAAACAATTTATTGTGAGAGTAGCTTCACTTACTAGTTAGGTAGCAGCAAGGTAGGAAAGTTTTGCAGCAATTATCCTTCTCATCTGAACTTTTGGGGGTTTTCCCCCTGCTGATTGCATTTTTGTGTGCAATAAAACTCACAATGAAAGGCTTCATATGTTACAACAATCAAGATAATCTTTGTAACCTGAGTTCAAACAGTTTACAGCTATTATCAGAAACGAGTGAATGATGTATTGCCTTCCCTGCTGGTGTGTTGACATTCCTTAGTTATTTAACATCTGTCACAGGCATTTTCATGCTGGTAACAAACACAGAGCAACTGATACTGCAGAGCAGATACAGGGTGTTCACATTCTCTCACAGTACTGAGGACTTCTTTGTTTTTCTGCCCATTGGGCTAATAACAAATTTAATTAAGATCTACATAGAACAGTCACTGAAAGAAAACAGTCCATCAAGGTATATACTTCAGGGTGTGCAATAAATACAAAGGCTAGATTGCAGAAAGCAGCATTTAATACTAGCAAAAGACAATTCCTTACCTTTCAGCAAGTGCCTGACTGGGTGTGGTTTTCACAGACACCAGCTCTTCCTCAAGCCTCTTCCTTTCTGCTTCTAGCTGCTCTAGCTCATCTTGAGTACGTTTGCGTGGTGTAACAAACTGGAGCTCCTTTAAAAGCTCTTCTTTTTCATTGATTAACATCAGTTTTTCCTTTTCCACATCCAGTGCTCCAGGCCAGACTTCACTATCTAGCTTAGAGAGTTCAATCTTCAAATTAGCCATGCTAAAATAAAACAAAGCAGTTTTACCTGAGTCCAGCACAGCACACAAAGCCCAGGAAAGACAGAAGTGATACAGTATTTTGAAACATATCAGGATTTTATACTCAAGGCCCTACTTTTAGTTTTGTTTCACAAGAATTCCGACTATGCCAGAGAATCAGGCCACATATCGAGGCCAGCAACAACATGCATATGCATTAAAAACTAGTTGCTCCTACTCCAGTTCAAGTAGAAGTTACTATGTTATTAAAAGCTTAATTGAAAGCCATCTATCTGGTAACATAGCAGTGGCACCATGCTTTACTCATTCACGAATATGATGGATTTCTCCTTTGCTGTGGGAGGCTGACGGCTCCTCAGAAACAGGCATGGCCATGGTGAAAGAATGTGCACCACAGCAAGGTGTTCACTTCAGCAAATCTTAAGACAAAAGTATTGCTCTTCTGTGCAATTAAAGGAAAAGGCAATAAACAGCAGCTACCTAAAGAGAAAAGAGATGAACTCAACAGTTTGAGTTTGTGCAACTGCTGTTCCTGTTGCAGCAGTGGGGGATCAAGACCACGAAAGCTCCCTCAACCCATTTCCAGAAAGGTCTGGAAGAACGGACTCTCATGATAGCTAATTTGCATTGAAGGTGAGAAACATAAGTCCAGGGTAAGGAAAGCTTGGCTATAAACAGGTACCCCCACAGGTGCCCCAGGACCCTGGACACCCCATCAGATGGATCAGTGCTGGAGCCAGAACTGGTGATGTTTGTTTGTTTCATTGCTTTCTTTCTTCTTGTTCTCTCCCTTTCAAATTTCATCCTACCCCTATTCAAAATCTATCACCACTTGTTTATACTCAGAGGCCAGGGAGCGACATTCCAATTTCCATGCCGTATGTATAATTTACTAATACAAGTTTGTAAGTTTTTGCTGACCCTTTGAATGTTGTCATTCCTTTTTGACCACAGGCATCTATGAATCTTGGGTGCTCCTTTCCCCTTAAGGGTGGGAGGGTACAACAGGCCCAAAAGGAATATTAGCCAGATCTTCATCATATCAGGATAGGATTGTCAACATGCTATTTCAGATCCTTTTCAATAACAACTGCAACTGAATTCAAAGCATAGTTATGAACACTCCACATCTTCAAGACATTCTGCTGGCTAAGCAACATCAAATCTGCAATGTACAAAATTATATGATACATTTCAAGTGGAGATGTTCACTTCCAAGATCCTCTCTTCATCTCAGCTATTTTACCACAAAGTAATTGAGAATTTGCACATTTAGTATTTCAGAGAAGATGGTCAACACATACTAAATTACAGTGATGGTTACAGCAGCCACAATATTTGGGGGAGGGGTATAATTAGGTACTGAACTTCATGTGCAAATAGTATGTATCTTCATTGTTCCAAGTTACATACATTGAAATTTTGACCCATGTTCTTGGCTAAGTAATTTGTGAGAAAACTCTGAGCACTGTACTGTTTCTCTTTTTCTCTTTTCTCTCCACCCCAAGATAGAAGTGGCAAACTGACTTATTTCAAGGAAGTTTTTTGTTCCTACAAAAGAAAGATAAAATGCAACACTGGGACTTCTTGGTATCAAGATACAGCCAAAACAGAGGGTGATCAGGTTTTGGATCAATTATGCCTACCTGCATCTAAGTGACCACTTGACAAATTAACATTAGGTACATGATGATTCTAAGCCAAAATCATACATGTTCAATATTGAATAAACACAATAGCCTTGGTGTTCTTGGATGAATGCATTGATTACACAATGAGGTTTTATGATCCATGATGAGCATATAAAGGGTTACTGTTGTTACTGGTAAGGATGGTAGCTACTACTCTGTAGGAGGAACTATACATTTGAAATTAGGCAAAAAACCAGTCATGCAGATACCTGCCTTGAAAACCTAAAAGCAACTAAGCCATTACTTGGTACTTCTAAGTAGCAAATTTATTTTTGTAGATTTTTTTAATGATCCTGCTACAGTTTTCCAACTGAAATAATATTTAAATCTTATATTAAATGGCATTCTAGGCACAGTTATCATCTGGGGAAAAAAGCTATTTTTTTATTTTGTTGCCTTGTTTAGCTCTTCATATTAAAAAAAAAAACACCCAAAACTTTGGGTGCGGAATAGTGCTTAGATTTCTATTTCCCTAAAATTACAAAAACCCTCCGACACAAAACCAATAAGGCTTCTGAATAGCTGACAAATAATTTGCTGAAAAGTACTAGAAAATAATACCACACAAGATTATGCAGCACTTCTGGTGCACCAGCAGATGTCATTCGAACCCTGCACATTCTGCTTTCTGATGGCCATTTTTCAGTGCTGTGGCAATTCATCAAGGTGGCACCACTTTCATGGGCAAGCACCACAGAACTTGATTTGAAAGGATTCCACATTCATCAGCAGAGCAGTTCTTGACTTCTTTTCTCGTCATGTTAAACTAATGAAAAAAAGCCAACTCAGAGTGATAACAAGTTTTTAAATCATCTAAAGTCCCACGGGAAAAAAGAAAT
Source organism: Sterrhoptilus dennistouni (assembly GCA_013397095.1). Taxonomy (NCBI): domain Eukaryota; kingdom Metazoa; phylum Chordata; class Aves; order Passeriformes; family Zosteropidae; genus Sterrhoptilus; species Sterrhoptilus dennistouni. The sequence continues at coordinate 1,125,452 of VWZU01003589.1, read as the reverse complement.
AATTAAGCCTACTAAATCTGCACTGGAAGTCTGAAGCAACTCTAAAACTGACGAGCCTTCAGCGGTATAGTAAAGTAAAATTACGATCCTGAAGAAGGATATAATGAACATAAATAACCTGGCGACTGCTTTCCTTAGGAAGCCAGCTCACTCTATATTCCCTTAATCCTGGAAGTGCCGGTAATTTGTCAGTGTTTTAATTTTGTTTCCCAACACATGCAGTTCAGCACTAGGAGCAGCCGCAGGGTGCGCGGCGGTGCGGCCGCTGGAGGGCGCTGCGAGCACGGCTTTGGGCCGCGGGCACCGCCACCTTCCCCACCGGCCCCGCTTTACCTTCGCTTGGCCTCTTCGTACTGCAGACTCAGCCTGACCTTCTCTGCTAAATTCGATCCACGTCTTGCTCCAATCTGTGGAGGGAAAAAAACAAACCCAACCAAACAAAAACGTAGCCTCGTTACTGTGCGAACTTTTTAAACGAACCAACAAAACCTAGGCAGAGGCTAGAAACATTACAACTTAAAGAAAAATCAAACTAACCCCCAGCCCCGGCAGCCAGCCCCACACTTGCTGTTAAATGCCTAGTTAAGATCTCATCTACTCGGCTGTACAAAACAGTGCTGTTTTCTTCTGAGCCACTTCAAACATTTTCAGCTACTGCACTATCAAGTGCCAATATTCCATCACAGTAAAGGCAGAGCATTTTCAAAGAATTCTTGCAGTGACTGCACTGAAAATCTGATCTCCTACTATGAATTCTGTTGAACTCAGTATTTAGAACTATGGCACTGCATTTCAAAGTTAGACTTTCATAAACTTGTTACAAAACATAGACAAGCTCTTTGTCTGGAAAACCTTGTACACTTTCTTTCTTACAAACTTAGCTTGCAGAATTTCAAAGAAGGTATCAAAATTAAACAGCCTTCTGTGTGTGTAAAATATAACAACGGTGAAATAAGGTTTTACTAAATCACTGAACAGGTAGTTCCATGAACAGTTTTTCAGCTGTGCGGAATGAAATTGTGCATTTAAATTCTGAGATCTTTTTTCCTGGAAAAAAAAAAATCTTCATATTTAATTAGGTCTGTATGGTGAAACATATGCTATAGACAGATCAAAAAAACCCCAAAACAACCCACTATCCACTTCTCCTGATCTTCACTGTACTGGAACCATTTGACTAAATCAGTTTGTCATAAATGCTTCATGACAAATGTATAAAGTTCATCTGAATCTTTCTTTAAAATTCAAGGGCAAAAAATCAAAAAAGTAATTCTAGTGTGAGTGATTCTACGTAATTCTGTGAAACAAGTATACATATATACGCTATCTGCAACAGCAAACAGCCGTTTGATTCCAATTCATTAACAGTGGCATCCTCCTTCAATTTCTCTTAATGCTGCACAAAATGGAAAAAAGCTCACCTCACCAGAAATGTCAGTCTGAGACCCTGTATCCAGAGTTTGTCTAGGAAAACACAGCTGGGTGTTTACAGAGCTGGAACTCAAGCCTGGTTCAGATGTTTCAGTGGTTTGGTCAACATTGAACTTTTCCCTCAGCTTTGCAAGACTCTGTCCAGGAATTAGAGAAGGAAGTGGAATTAAAGTCCCTTTGCACTTTACCATGTTCATCCAGTTTAGCTCCAAAAGATGTTGACATAAAAGACCCTTCTGTGTTTATTTCATATTAAGCAACCCATCCTTTTAATCAAGCCATTAGTAAGTGACACTAAGGGTGACCAACACTTGTGAAAATGTAAAAGCTACTCATTTGGGTTTGTGTCTGTTTTAGGACTTTGTGTTTTTTAATTTATCAACCAATTACGAATTTTGCTGAAAAAACTAAACAAAGAGGAAATATGCTTTCAGAAATAGAACAATTTAGATTAGGAAAACTTTCCCTGATTTACAAAGTGGTCAGGCATCTCAGAATATATCAATTTTGTCCACTTAATATTCTAAATTATGCTTTAGAGGTAACATATGCATTGTAGCTTACATTCCATTGTAGCTACATTAAGTTCCAAATAAATCCATATTCTCTGACACAGAGTAGCTTTTTGAACTAGGAATGTCACAGGCTTCAGTTTCTGCATCTAAAAATTAATTTTAATACTAGTTTAGTTCAAAAAGTTTTGAGAATCCCTTATAAGTATAAAATGCTAGGTATTCATCATCAGGAAGTGAGTCATGTTAGAACAAATCCACAGAAAACTTCCCTTAACCAATCAAAATACCTTCATTAAATCCTGTTTTTCTCTCTCGCCTGAACTGATGGCCTTTCTGATGGACTTCAGTTCCTTCAGGATGGCTTTGGCCTCACACAGTTCATACCCGCTCTGGCCTCCAGACATTTTTTGGTCAATTCTGTGGAAAGAGAGAATATAAATAGCAGATAGAGAAAATCATACTAATATGTTCTACTTCAGGCAGAAGCAGAATTAGAGAATAGAAGGGAAGGAGGTGAGAAAACAGACATGGAAAGGAAAAATGACATTGAAATCTCCATTCAAATACAATTTAATCCTTGGCAAAAATGCCAAGGAGCACAGTTATTGCTGACAATACTGTCAAAATTCCCATTCCCACCATAACTCTGCAGCATAAAGCAGCTCTTGGGTACACCTTTAATACTAATAACTGTTTGTGCTTCTTACAGAAGAATTTATTTCAAGTAGTATCCTTCCACCCAAACCCACACTGGGACACGGGCGGACAGACAGGCTTCTTGGTACTAATCAGCCTTTCTGAGCAGAAACATAACCAGCACCATTCTTGCCTCAGCTTCCTTCTAGTTCACCCTAATCCTGGGCATTAACTGTCTGGAACAGCTGTTCTGCTCAGCCAGACAGCAGGCTTTCTTTATTCGCAAAATCTCTGGATAATTAATACCATATGTCATAGATTGGACAATTCCTTAAATTCCTGAACTACCAATGATTTTAGAAACTGTAACCTGAAAATAATAAAACAAGGCTACCCTAAATTTAGAGATAAAAGATGATTCATTTTAGTATTTCCATACTTCCTTCAAGAACTACAGTTTACAAACACATTTCTCTGGTCTCTATTTTAACAGAGGTATTTCACAGCATCGTGGAAATGATTGCAGCTGTGCTTCAAAAATTAAAACCAACCAACAGCCATCCTGATAAAAATCAAGCATTTAGTAGAGAATATATTATTTTATAATACAATTGGTTTTCTTTTTTTTATCATCATCCATCATCTTTGCTGGAAGTCAACAGCCTTGTGAGTGAGGAGTGAACAAATCAGAAGTGAGCACAAGCATCCCCAGCAAGAACAGCAACTTGCACAAAACACCTGTAACTATATTGTATTTTTCTTCAAGTTTTGGATACAAAAATATCAAATTTCTAAAGTAGTCTGTAAAGCTGTGAGCATGTCTGTTCTCCTTTCTCTACATTCCAGCTTTGGTACAAACTAAACTGCATTTGTGTAAGGAAACCACCTCTGTGACTTGGCAATCATTCCTGTTCAAGGATATATTTATTTCAGCTTGAAAGTTCCTCAAACTCTTTCACAGGCAGGCACTTACTGTCTGACAACTCTCAATTTTTGGTAACTTACCAGGTTGCTAAGGTCAAATAGATAGAGGATACACCAACCATTGGGATCATGAATGAACGGTTGGGTAACACACCACATGCTGTCTAGTAATATGCCATATTCAAATTGCAACTGCTTTATCCTGTATATAATTAAGATAGACAAGAAGGATCTCTGATACATAAAATATTCCATCATCCTGTTTTAAATTAATGGGATTAGTACTGTTTGAAAGTGGCTGACTGAATTTTAAAAACAAACGTCCATTGTGTTTCTGTGGAATGCTGTTGACAGTTTCTGAAACATGCTTTGGATTCCTATCAAAATGGCTTGTGAGCAAGCTGCTTTAAAACAATACTTCATTGTTGAATTAATATAATAAAACCAGCATGATTGGCTAACCTTTAATCCTGGGACAGCAGCATGAGATTTTATTACCTTAAGCTTTAGAATCAACATGTCTTTCTTCTTCTAAATTTTACTACAAATGAAATCAGATTCATAATTAAATTCAATCAACTCTCCTTGCTGGTCTTTTATATATTTAAATAACAGACAACTCTCACATTTCTGTTTTAGTCAAAATGAACGAGGACAGAGACTTAACTGGCATCCTCCTAATGTGCTGAGGATTGCTTCTGCTACTAGAACTCATGTACTAAGAGCAAACAGCTCAGCATTTTACTGTGGAAATGTATTCTTAATGTATGGGTACATACCACAATGTGGAAAACAGCTAGCATTAATAAATTTCTCATCACATAACTCAAGAAAACACACTTGTTAGCAAGGTTTCCTGTGCAGCAAGTTCTTTATGGTGACAGTTCCAGTAATGTTTAATATTTTAGGGACTAATTTTGTAAGGCAGGAGCAGCAGGGAGTTCTTAGACTGAAAAAAATTAATTCCCTAGTAATCTAACTGGTTGAATACCCAGAAAGCTCACCCGGTTCAGCATCAGCCCTTTGGACACCAGGCATCCCAACAATTGGAACAAAGAAAGGCGGGTCTCTAATCCTCAATTGTGACCAGTTTCCAACCCTGCAGAGTTGTGTACCATTCATACCTCCAAGAACAGCACCTTTCTCTTTCTTTTGAGCTCATAGGTGGGGAAGGAGGAAAGAAAGACCTAAGTACCTTTTCAAAAATTTAAAAAAAAATTTAAATCGGACACACAAAGCAGCTAATTTTGTCCTTGGGACCCCTGACCACTCACCTTCTTTCTGCCTCTTTGCAACACAAGGTACCCCATGGAAAACAAAAAATAAGAGGGGAGACAAATTCTTTGTTAACACTTACACAAAAGAGTTGCCATTTCCACAGATTTCCCATTTCCTAACTACAACAGAGTTATTAGATTCTCCTTTTCCTTCACAATAATTCTCTCAGATAATACAGATTCTATTCCATGCCAAAGAAAATAAATCAGGTGACTAAATTAACTCAATTTCTACTATTTTCATTTACTCACTTTTGCAGTGTTTCAAAGCCCTGCTCCTTGTACAGCAGCTCTTGCTTCATCTGAGAGAGTTCTCTCTTCAGCTTCTTAACCTTGTGTGTTAAATCAAAGCAAAAATTAGAAAATTCCTCTTGTTAAACGATGTAACACTTGGCTTTGAACAATTAAAGTATGCACTACATCAGATGAGAGCAAAGGAGTAAATTGCTCTACTGACACACATTAAAAAAGGATCTTATCTCTTCCTGATGTCTATGGGCAACATGCTTTAGTATTAAAGGGACACAAGCAGATTAAATCACATTCCTTATTTGTATTGATACCACACTGTGTTATTAAACCTGAGAGAACTTTAACAAGTAATTTACTTCTCACTTGTTAAGCATGCATTCCAACTGTCCTACAGGGATATGCCTTTTTACTTTTAGTTTTATTATGTTTTTACTTTTTAATTCCTGGAAGCTGCTCAGTCATTTGCACTGTAAAAGCCAAAATGGACTTTCTTTTTTTCCCAGGAACCATCCATTCTTATAAAGCTTACAGACACTGGATCCCTAAATATATAATTGACACTTACTTAATCCAAAGACAACAATCACTAAAGACATGCGAATCACAAGTATGTGTGTCTATTCAATAAAAATGTCTTTGCAAAAATATTCCCTACTCTCCCTACATTTGCATGGTCAATTGCTTCTTAACCTTAATATTGCTATTTGAGATGTCAGGAGATATGAGTGCACTACAAAATATTTATAAATCAAGATTAAATTTTAAAATTCCTCCATTTGATTTTTAATATCATATTTCCCAAATGTATGAAACAAAGTTTTAAGAACCATCTAAAAATGAATGTACTTAAACATAAATTAATCATCAGCATACCCATAGAGACAGATGCCTCCTTGAAGTGTGGAGTCCAAGATTTTGGTATTTATACATCTACAGCTGGCTTGTTTGCAGTCTACATATCAGCCAGATATTGTTAGGCTTTCTTTTTCCAATCATTAAGGTGAAAAAAGGAAAAGCTAAAAGTCCACTGTAAAGTCCTTGCTTGTTTTTATAAGCTCCTCAGATATTCAACTCTTGAAAAATTTATTATACTAATATCAAGAACTTAGACCAGTTTAACTGAAATTAATTTCAAAACATGTCTCCAATATATTTTGTATCCAAATCCCCTTAGACTTCCTACTTGCTGGCTGATATTCTTCAAATAAATATGATTNAAAAAAAAAAAAAAAGTATGATTCCCAGCATGCCAGGTAACTAAAGGCACTCAGCATCAGCAGCTGTTGCAGCTTTCCAAGAGACTTAAAATGCTTTACATTTCTAAAAATCTAATGATTTACACAGTCTTTGTAGGGGGTGTGAATGATACTTAGACATTCCAGCTTGCGGTTTCTGGCTCATGTATTTTCTGTGACAGAAAAAAACCGCTTTTAATCTCCATTTTCTTCAAAGCAAAATCTGTTCTCTGGATGAGGGGTTATGTTCAGGCTTTTGGAAACTATCATACTATTATCACTAGTTGCTTTACTTGACAGAAAACTGTTTTTATTTTGACCATACTGAATTGTTAGCATGACAAATAGACAATTTCTCTAAGTATACATTCAGTGCTCCTCAGCTATTTTCTCCTTGACTAGTATGAAAACTCCAAGAATAATTTTCTCAAGTGTTCTGATCAAGGTTAAGGAAAATGAACGGATATCACCTCTGTGTTCCAGCTAAAGTGATGTGTAAAATATGAAACAAGTCTGAATTTTTCTGAAAAATACAGAATGGCTAAACCTTTCCCTTTCAAAATCAGAAACATGTATTTATATTAATAGCAGAAGGCACACTTGATTTCAACCTAGAGGATTGGATCGCTCAGAAACTCTTACATTTTTCTTCAAGATCATCTTTTGAGTGTCCTCTGCTGTACTTCATCATCATTTCATTATCAAGAAATGTGAGTTGGGTACATTATCCTAGAAGGATGTGACCTACATCATAATATAGCCTCTGTGTTTACTGCATCATCCCTGCATTAAACTATTCTTAGGCTCCTTGTCTTCTCCTTCAAAACTTCTATATAATTCCTGCTTTTTCACAACTCTTCACTTGTTCTAATATTCACCCCCTTCCTACTGCTTCTGCATATCATCATCGGTCCTCTGACAGATCTTTCCTACTCCTAACCACATCTTCAAGCAGGCTTCTGTGCTAACCCCTTTCTATTCCCAACACTCCAGTCCTAACGGAACAACACAGCCACCCTCCCCAGCCCTTCCATCCCTTGTTATTTTATAAAGGTGCATTTCCTACTCACTTGCTGCATGTGCATAAAACCTACTGCCATCACATATGCTTTGTGCTGTTTGAGTTATCTTGCGGATTGCTAATTAAGACCCCAAATGTGCCCACTCAAAGTCTACTGTAGGATGTGATCCCTCAGTTTTAGTCTGGTGAGAGGTATTTCTTCTCCTCCTTATTTCATTTAACAGGTGTCTGATTTTTGTCCTAACAAGGAAAAGGCCAAAGGCCAATTCAGAACTTCCTCAAATGCTGTTTCCCCCCTCCAGCCACCGTTAACCTGATGATACCAATAATCCTCAGATCTTGTGAGACAGAGAAACAGGTTTAGTACAACTGATCTAACAAAGTGCAAAATCTAAGTAGCTGGCTAGCAGCTTACTAATGACTTTGCTTCTTATTAAGTCCATGCATGCATGTACTGCAAAATTCCCAAAGCTGGCCAATTAGCAAGCATCTTCAAACATTCAAATAAGGGTAAACTGTGATAACAGCCATACCTCTCTTGCCATCTTCCATGACAACAACTTTCCAGCCCTAGCATCACAGGGTTCCACTTTTTCTTATCTCAGTTTTCATATCCAGTGGCTTTGGATGTAGCTGCACTTTATGCTGATACATTATGCTGATACTCTTGGACTGCACCTTTCTAAACTCTGCAGACAAGATTCAGGTCACTGATTTTAGGCACATATGCAGGACTATGCAATGCCAAAAATCAGGTGTTGGGAACCAGCAGGATATTAGGCTCCTTGACTTCAAAAAACAATGAAGAGAGAAAAGCACCTCCAAAAAGTGAATTACTGTGAAAACATATCTGACTCTCACCTTGGTGAGTAATTTGTAGATCTGTACTCAATGGTAATGGGAAAAAGTAAGCACAGGACCATGAGTGAATTTTCCTCTCTTGACAAGTAGATGACTCTATTTAAATTTTGTCATGTGTTTTGTTTTTCAACAACACTGTCAATTTCCTAAATATACTAGTAATTGCCTTGGCAAAGGAAACATTTGTTACTGCTTATTTTAGAAAGAAGCTACTGCCTTGTTTCTTCTTTCTTGTTCCTGATAGGGTCCTTATTGTCTTCAATTCCCCCTACTAAGCTTACAAAAGTTTTCTTCCCACCACCAGCATTTGAATAAGTTCCATGACAAATCACCATCCCTTTGCCTTAATGGACAAGGGACTACAAATCAAGATTGGTAAGGATGAACAGGTGTAGTCAGGAGGATAACATCCAGACATGAGTTTTGGAGTGCATTCCATCCCTGATTTACACTGGGTTTTAAAAGTTTAATGAGCTATTCCCCACTTCCTTTTCAGACATAAATCGTTTAGATTCCTAATCACAACTCTTACTCCAGGTGAAGGAGGATGTTACTCTCTGAGGCTTCTATGAGTGCTGCTCTGTGCACAAACCAGGAGAGGGCAATGGAAGAGCTGAGTAAATGCTGTCACTTGTACTGCTTCTGCTCTGCTGGAGTCTGTATTCCAGCCCACACGGAGGAATTGTGCTGTGACGTGCTGTGCTGTCTTTTTAACCTGCAGGCTTTGATGCAATTATTTTCATTACTCACTACAGAAAGTGCAGGGTTTCCATAAAGCATTATATGCCACAGCTGAAATAAATTAAATCCCTATAGATATTTTAAATGTCTTCCACACATTTCTTCCTTATTCAAGATAAATTCACTAGGGACTAACCTGTGAATAAAAGTTCTTTATGGAGTTTGTTACTGACCATCCTGAACACAACTGATCAAATCGTGGGTTGGTGTTCATTAGCAACTTCAAAACACAAACTTTCATCCTTGATCTGAACTGTTCCATTTGGACATAACAGAGGGGTTTCACACTATTATTGAAAAGTATTTTTCAAACAAACAGAAACTTCAGGCAGTTCAAGAAGCTAATGATGTAATTCTCAAAGAGGAAAGGTTGTGTAAAAACAGTCATCTAGCTGCAGCTCATCTTAGCCTTTTACTTTTCTATTTTTATTCTTCCTTTAGAAAACAAAGGCATACAACTGGAAATAATTATCATATTTGTTTAAACCTACATCTAATTAGAATATCTGTCAAAGTTTCCCAAGAAAGTGTTATCTGAAAGCACCAGAGACAGCTTTAAAAATTAATTTTAAACCTCTGAATGGCATCTAATTAGAATATAAGGAGGTTTCAGTATCAGGGTACAAGATATATCTGCTAGTTCAAGCTATGCTTATTCTATAATCATAAACTTGGCAGACAGAATCCAAATGAACATGAGTTAAGGACTCTCACCCTTAATCTTGTAGTGGAGATTTCAGCCTTCAGAATGTCAGGATCATACTTTGTGCTTGATGAAGAGCCTGAAAACACTTTTTAAAAAAATATAAAAAAGACAAATATTTAAATACTTTTACATTGCTAATTAGTCCCTTCCTTGATGAACCCACATTGATCAAAACCCTAGAATGTGCTCAAAAACATATAATACTTTAAAACCTAGCCTTTTATAGAGTAGTCATTATTGCAGCATGGCAATAATTACTGAATAATTGTAATTTTCCCATTTTTCCACCTACCACTATATGGTATCTCTCCTCATTTACTTATCCCAGAATCCTTAAGTAGAACCTCATTCTCCCTGACTTTCAATTCCTTGCTCTCTGTTCCTGTCCTTCTAGCTGAGCTATCTTGCAATCACTTTCTTCCTGAAAGTTGTAATTTCTAAGGAGATCTCAGGAAAGCAGATTTATTCAGAAGTCTCAGAGATCTGGCACTCAGTTCTTCCACAGATGTACATGCTCCTTTCATACACTGTCTACTTCTAAGAGAGGTGTTTGGCCAATGACAGGCCTCTGACAGTGCTTTTCTAGATGCTGATTCCCTGCCCAGGACAACAAGGTGTATCTCTGCTCCACCCCTGGGTCATAGCACACAGGCTACAAAATTACTGTCTGTTCCTCCTATAAATCACCTTCCCTTCTTGGTCTCTTGCAGACACCTGTCAACACTGAAGGGTCATTTCAGCAGGCAGCCAGGAAGGTAAGAGATCCTGTTCACTTTGAATGTAGATTTGGCATAATTTTGTCTCAACAAACTGCATGACAAAATAGATTTCAGAGCCAACTGCTCTAAATCATGGCTCAAAGGAGTTCAATTGTACCAGAGAGAAGAGGATTCTCTCCAGCAGAATACCTTTATCTTAAATAAATAAATAATGTAGGGATAACTCTAAAAGCCAGAGTACAAGGTGTTCTTAGCAAACCTGAAAACTTTTCCTAAAGAGAAACAGGATCCCCTGCAAGGCAGACATCAAAGGAGTTACATTGTATTCTCTACTGTACTTACAGCTTGTACGAGAGCTTGATTTTTCTTTGTAGGCACCATTCAACCGTACATACTCATCCAGTGCAAGTGCTAGTCTCTGTTCCTTCACCTGGTACAGCTCCTTCTGGGTACTGAGAGCATCTTGGGCTATTGTAAGATAATCTTTTAACATTCTCTCTTGTTCTTGCCGCCATTGTTTCCTGGGATCTTCTATTTGTGTTGTTTCTTAATAGGAGGAAAAAAAAATGATTTAAAGATACCTCTGCTGAAACCCACTGACAACTAAAATTGCTTCTTTGCCTGTCATTCACAGTTAGAGTAGTCTGAACCATAGTTTGCCTTTGGTTAGTAAGCAGATGCTTCACTTCCTCCACCACCATAGTGGCGTAAGAAACAATTCAAGGGATCAGTTGCAAAATTAGAAATTAGAGTAAGATAGGCAAATGCTTATGCAGATCATTCCCATGTTGTCAACCTTGAATTAGCAGCATCCTAAAACCCAAAAGGAAAATATTTTTTGCATCAGAGTATTTGGAAATAATAGGATCAACAAAGTCTTTCAATAACATCTTAAAACAATGCATTTCTGAACAAAAACTAAAAGCAATCTTAGCTGTTACATATTTTCAACTCCCTTCCTCCCCACTTCATTATTTTTTACAGCTATATGTTATTCATGTTTTAGTGGTTATCTCTCTCCTTTCACTCTATAAAAACAATTATATCTTTCCCCCTGAAACTGAACTAATAGATGATTAACTCTCCAGCTCACCTCACCTAACTCTATCCCAATGGTGCCAGACATCTGATCCAACACACAAGTGTCTTTTATGGCCGATAGACAGAGCGAGCTGCCCTCAGAGGGCACTCCCGTCTGTCGAAGGCAGGTGTCCAAGATATGTGGGACCAAATGGCTTTTTTGAGGTATCTCCTTCTTTTACTGACTACTCAGGTAATAAAAATGAGTAGGCTGGAACAGGCCTTTAATTTACAAAGGGCTTCAGGTAACATTTTAAGTCCAGCAGCCACACACAACATGGACTTGCATAAGATACATAGACAACAGGATCAGACATAACCGGAGTGGTATATAAGATCAATCTAACTGAAGATTTTAAGATTTTATTTCTATTGCAAACATACAAAGAGGACTATATATGGTTGAATGTTCAAACTTATCACTATTTCCTGACTTAGTTCAGCACTTTTTGAAGCTGTACAATGAATATTCTTCCTTTAAAGCTGTACTAAGTAGAAAAATATTCTCATAAGACATAGCCATAAAAAGTCTGAAATCCAAATACAAATGCACACCACTCTTCCTAAGTTACATACTGTAAATCGGCATAGATCTACAGAGATAAAAAGTAACATTCAGTACCAAAATATTTAAGTGCAAATTATTCACTTCAGAATTCACTGCAAAAGTAGGAGGCATGTTTATTCTCTGGGTTAGATTTCTGCCACTTTAGTCCTGTGAATTGCTTTACTGTGGGAACCAATGCAGGGGGAAAAAATGGGAACAAGTGGCTGAAGATGTGGAGAGAAAAAAGAACTGCAGCCAAAGCAATGTAATTGCTCTAAACTGAAGCTGAAGTGCGCTCTTGGGAGAAGGCACTCTTTCAACTCCATGTAAGAAAACAGATTTTGTAACAGCAAAAGCTGACAAGGACAGGATCTGGTTAATAACAATTTCTAATAGTGACTAACTACCAGTTTCTCAAAAGCATTTTCTCTTGTCAATATCACAGTATCTTGTTACTATCACAATAACAAAAAGACATACAAAGAAAAAGCAGCATCCCATAAAACAAACCCCGTAGAATCCTAAACTGACAATCTCTATGGAACTACTGATGCATTTAAAAACAATTAAATACATAAACCCTCCCCTCCACCATTTACAAATGTGGCATTTCTACTTGGGAAAGGCATTTCTTGGATGTGCACAATGAATGCACAGAGAGTATAGCCCACATAAACCCAAGTGTGGTGCATAAAATATTAAAGCAGAAAAGCTTTATACACAGTTGGTTTTCCAATAACCCCAACAGGAACACTCTCTCAAAAAAACTAACTATAGCTACAGACACACATACACACATATCTGTGTTTATAGCCACCTATAGCTGCTCTTTTACACAAAGAAGCAAATCAATACCTTTTCTCTCCTAAATGGTCAACGCATGTTCCTATCTGTGCCCACTTATTTTTGTTGTGCTTTAACACACTGCACATTCACAGTTATTTACACAAGATAAGAAGTGCTGGTTTCCAGAGTTGTCCTTTTTTGTGAAGCAAGTTGAAGAGCATGAAGCAGAATTCTCATGGGTCAATGATCAAATACGATAAATGCAGTTATGGTGGTTTTTAGATGAATGTAATGATGTGATTGTGTTTTAAGAGTGCAACCAACAGACACCAAATAATCTTATAAGATTGGAAGGTCTCATCTTCGAGCATGTTGTAGGTAATTGCTTTGTAGGTTTTAAGTGAGGATTGCTCAACATGCAGCCCAAAGACCAAATGTAGCCCGCAGAGTTCTAAAACGTGGCCTACAGATGCCCTGTCCTTGTGACTGCAAGAGAAGGACAAAGCTGATCAACAGCAGCTTATTTTGTATTGCTGACAAATACAATCAAACATTTCCTTTTTGCCTCTCCAAGCTGCAAATACAAAACAATACTATGATTATATGAGCTAGCATCTTTTATACTGATAGTCATAAATGAGTTAAAGGTGACCCTGCATTTAAAAAAAACTGCACACTAACTTCAGCATGCCAACGTTTGGGTATTTGCATGTGTAGGTACATTGGCTGGTCAAATTACTCTCAGTCAGTTCTAACTGCATGTATTTATTCTGGAACAAATGCTCAGTTGTGAGAATACATCAGCATGGAAAAAGCAAAGCAGCATGGAATGACTATCCTAGAATTGTTACTCAACTTTTACCAAACAGAGAAGACTCCGAAGAATTTTACTCTGTACTCTTCTTAAATATTATGAATTAAAAAACCCAAAAAAGCATATCTTGTCTGGCAAGTTGCTCATATATATATATGTATACATATTTCTAAAAACATGTGCCTGTATAGCAGCACCATATGTTTTTTCATCTATACTTTTCAGTTATCTCTATTTTCATCAATAGGTTTACTCCATAGAGGAAAAAAACCCCAAAGACAGAACTATGAATGATATTTCTGGTTCTGTAGCACTACATTTTGAAATATAGCACTGAAAAATACGTTCATTTGAGCCCATATATCTTCCAAGAGCTGATAATTTTTTTTAAAAGCAGCATTCTTTCAAAAACAAATATTTATACTTCTCGGAGTAAAGCCTCAGGAAAGATAAGGATTTTTTTTCTTGGACAAGAATGTTTCAAGTACCTGCTGTTAAGGTCAAACACACAAGAATATTGTTGGGATAGTTACATGCAAGTAATTGAGGGAAAAGTTTCCTGAACATTTGACAATGAGTTGCGAAGCCTTTCACGTTTAAACCAGAGTGAGATTTAAACCACAAAGAACATCCAGACTTTTTCCTCCTGTTATTATTGAACAGCTCATTTCTTTTTTAAGGCAGACAAATGTTCCCACTGGTGACTGCAACAGGATGCCTTATAACCCTGTCTGGAGCAGATATGAATAAAGCAGCAGATTGCCAGCTAGCCAAATGGGGAGATGTTATTTCTGCTCCTCAGGTGAGGAGTAAGCACTGGTAATGAACACTAGACAGAGCTGTAGAGCTGCATCAGTTCTAGAAAATGCAAACTGGACTTCAATTGTCAACAGTGGAAAATGAACAAACCATCTCCTCTTGGCAGGGCCTCTCCAACATTTTCTGCATAAACTTAGGTATGAACTAAAGGAATCTACTTCACATGGATCTTTAAACAAGCAGGAATTGTACATCAGGGTCTATGAAGACCACAACTTAGATTAAAAAAAAATTGTGTATATCAACTTCCACTGTCCAATCACAATGCAAAAATAATGATCCATAGTAACAGAATGAAGAGGGTGGCAGTGTGCATAATACTCAGGTTACTTATTCCTCATTTGACTTGGATTTAGCATCACATAAGCAAAGGCTCTTGCAAAGCAAAATTATGCAATTCTATTAAGATAGCTTAATTTAAAACCAATTAATTAAACTTGAAACAAATTACTGCAAGTGCATAGTTATAAATTTTAAAACCCCAATAAACAAGCAGTTTATTTCCTCCTATTTTTCAAGATTTGAGTGACTACCCATACTGGAGGGAAATTTTGTGGTCTCACCCAGCGGAACCTCACAAAAGGCAAGATGGCATGCTCCACCCAAGGACATTCCTGTCACTGAAATGGCCACAGCCCTGGAACATAGAAGAGGAAGCTGTGCTGGCTTTAATCACACTGCTATTCATGAAATGCACTCTTCCTGGCTCACTGCCAGCAAAGTTTGATGCACTTAAATTCAGCAAAAAAACCCCCAAAAATAAAAAAACTGGCCAGAACAATAATTCAAAATCAAAATGTCAGGACTGACTTTATGCCTTGGAAATGTTGTTTGTTCTTTTGGCAAGGACATGCTTCAAGGGCAGCAATGTTATGTCTTTGTAATTATACACAGGATATATATTATACATGGGATACAGGTGATAGGCCAATTTTTTAAAAATTAGATACTTTCACATGTCATGTTCCTGTCTGCTCTCAAGAAGTTCTGCCAAATTTTTACAGTCTACTTAAACAGAAGGAAACTATTACTTTATCAGCAGTAGATCTTATTTCCCTAAAACACATGGAATTACAATCCCACTAGAAAATTCCACTGGGAAGGGAATGGCTCCCTGACATCCCACTGCTAGACATAAGAGAATTGGACATTTTACTACAAGATTAACAATATGTGGAAGCAATAGTTTTCTAATATCTCCCCTTGCCAAACAAAATAATAGCGTTGACTGGCTCTAGAACAACCCACATGTAAATTGTGGTCAGTCAGAGATAGTTGCATTCAGGGAACACAGAGAACAAATACTCCCAAGAGGTCCATCTAAAAAAACAAGCCAGATACACTAGATTGCTACTTGAGGAGGACACAAAATCATTACATATTTTTCATTTTGAAGAAAGAACTCTCATCTGTTTAAACATATGCCCATATTTTTCAGTTTGTAACTGTTGCAGAATCACCATCTCAGAATGGAAGGGAAGGGGAAATCTTATCTTATCCCAAGGGAAACTAGCTGACCTGGCAAGAAATGAGGACCAGAGACCTAAGATCCGTAGGAAGGAGAAGAGGGGAGAGTTGCATGGGACAGCTGGAGCTGTGTAATAGCTCTCTTTTTTGTCAGTGATGGTTACTACCATGTCACCTCAAACCCACAGTCCCCACCATTAGACATTCACACGTTCTCTTTACACAGTCTGGTACTTACTCAATCCAGCACAGTCCATCTGATGTACTAAGCCCACCTAAACACTACCTGTCTCCAGAAGATGACATGAAGGCAGACACATCACGTTCTGGCAGGTTAAGCGAGTTGTGACATGTTATCAAAGGTCCAATGAGCCAGTACAAAGTAGGAAGAACAACCCAGCTGGGGAAAGATCTTTTTTCTGGCAACAGTAAGCCTACTTACAGATCTAGTAATTCATTGCATTCTTAAATATGGATCTACTTCTCAATACTGTGTACCTTCTCCCTCATATAGTAACTGACAAGAGTATTCCCAAACCTGGAAACTTGGACTAGCAGACAGGAGGCAACAAAACTGCAGTGGCTAAGCCCTGAAAAGACAGTTGTGACTGGTGCAGAACTACTGCTCCATGTCATGGTAGAGCTCAGTACACTATGTGTCAAGGTGGCAATTTCTCTGCCTGAAACAATAAGTGATGAAAAGATAACTCCACTACATCTGACATCTCTGGTTATCTCGCATAACAATTGCAGGACTACCCCTTCCAGCCAAATGAACTCCACCTTTAAGAGAGTTGTGCAGACCTCAAACCCCTAAATCCAACAGCTGGCTGCATTCAGGATCCCTCATCACTGGAACTTCTCCTGAACCCAGCTGCTGAAGAAAGTGTGCAAGGTAAATACAGGATGGTTTTTCCAACAGTCCTCAATACTTTTGCTTTGGCAGGATTACATCCTATTCCATGGAGGTGATTTGAGAAGGAGGAGATATCTTGAAAGTTCTTGGTTAAGGGCTGCAGGCAAACCAAACTAGGCCCAGGCGCAGCAAAGGAGAATCAAGATTTTAATGGTAACTTGCACAAAAATGTCTCAAGATGGTACAAACAAAACAAAGAAAAATCCTTTGACATATAATATCAGAAGAGGAAAAACAGTGTTAGACACCAACTACCACAGGATAATACGAGTTAGCTAAGTGGTGGTTGATAAAAGTAATTTTATCAACAACATTACATAATCACTATGGATATGTTTATTCTACAAGTATATCCCACATTACTTGATAAACAAACTTACTTTCAATCCTCCAGTACTTTTGCCTGCAATCAAACAAAAACAAACTTAGGAAAAGAAAGTGCAAATATTATTTCATTGTACTTCAATGGGCATAACAGATCTTGCAGGCAACTGGGATGCAAGTCTAAATGTTTAGCAAAAGAGCAAAAGCAGAAGCACTCGTTTCAGGGAGAATAACCAAGTGTTACTAGACTGTCTTAAGGAATGTACTTTATTGTTCATATAGCATATGCTTTCTGAATCTTTTTCCTTATTCCTTTTTTTCCCCCTGCTTTTCAAAATACTTGCAATTCAAACTCACAACAATAAAAGCTATTTGTATTCAAAAATTTGTGGAAGGTTTCACAAGTAAATACTGCATCATTTCCTACTGACATTTTTGTTCAATAGGTGCATAAAAATAAAGAATTGCACATTACAGAGACAGCAGTTTCATTGAGACCAAGCAAGCCAAAAAGATGACATATTAAAAATGATCTAACACATTGCTGGGTACTCAAAGAAAATCACATTCTATCACATAATTAAATGGAATATGAGTTCTAAAGAGAGACATAGATGAAAACTAGATTATTTAGATTATGTTTAAACTGACCTCTCTACAGTTTGTTTCTTGCCATCAAACTTTTACACAAAAAGTGACCCCTTCTTCCAGACATTTTCTTCAGTTTTCCATAAAATGATTTTGTGCTCGAATTTGGACAATGAGAGAAAATGATAACTTTTTCCAGCTATACTCTCCCAATATGAGCAGATTTCAAAAAAAAGATTAATTCAAAGAATTTACTATTTGTTTCCTCTAGATATGGGGCAGAATATGCTAGTCTATTTCAGAGTGAAATGCAGTAGAAATTCTGAGAACTTTGTTCTATATTGTCAAGCAAGTAGGTAATGTTCTGCTGCTAAGGCTAGCAGAACAAAGACATAAGAAAACAATGCAAGTATGATCTTTGCATAAATGCCAGCAGGTAAAACCATCTCTAATCGAGAGCCTTCACTACTCGAGCCCTCCTTCTATAGCCAGCATGCACCAGATTACTCTAATCCCTTCCTACAGCCAGAATGCAGAGAAAATACCTACACAAAAGATTCAAGGTAAGACATATCACACTTGGGTTTCTGCCATGTGCATTTGCTGACAGTAAAGAGTCTTCACAATTGATTGCATACCACCACTTGCTTAGAAGATGGTGGTAGGTCCTGGGAACAAACAGGGCACATTTGTGATGATACACCATTTGACTCCCTCAAGCTATTGGTAATTGCAGACTCATGGTGAGATTTTCAGATTCTTCCTTTTCTGAAAATCAATCTGGCCTACTTTCATAGATGCAGATGTACTAGACTCCCAAGCTGGAGCAGTCTATCCACAAAAGTCCCTGTGTTAGATAAACCAGTTGCACAAGCATAAACTAGCATGAAAGCCTTTAAGATTACAAGAAATAGATCTTTTGTAGTTATAACATGCTCTAAATGTGAAACAATGTACATAAATAGCTAGCCTTTTCACCTTTTTTTTTAGCATCACTGACTCAATTTTCCTTTTCTTTGTGGATGAAACAGTGATAGAAGGATGTTTCTGGGAAAGACATATTCATGCTTCCAAAAATGGCAGTTAAAATTAAGTAGGGAGGAACTGCAGAAGCAGAGAAGGCAGTTGTCCAACTCCATTTTGAAGAAAAGTGCCGGGTGGAGTGCAGGGAGAAGAATCATCATATTGAGTACAAAGTACAGAATGGCAAAAAGGAAGTAATGTGATGGTCTGAAATTGTACTGGGCTAAGAAAAATTATTCCTTCCTATCATTATCTTTCAAATGCTGTCAACTTATTTCCATTCTGCTACCTTTGCCACCAAACATTACTAAGAGCAGAGTATTTGTTTTATGAGTTAACTAGATCAATGCAATGAAAAAAAACCCCGTTTTCCTTGTTATTCCTGAGACTTAGCTGAGAAGATAAGAATTGAAAGTAAAGAGGTAAGTTATTTAGGAACAAGACAGGGTGCTGAAGTCAAGGCAGAACTTGTCACAGTACAGGATTCCCTTAGACTGTGCATGTCAAACCAGAAGTTTCCTTTTCTTTCTGCCATTACCTCCACAACTGCTCATCTAAACATACCACATAGATTGATCCAGATAAGAAAACTTGAGAAGCTGGGGGAAGGGAGCGGAGGTGGAAAACAACTCACACCTCAGGAAGCAGAGTGTTTCCCTGTTTTCCACGTTTATTGCATATCTTCATGTGGACAATGTGGGGACAGGAACCAGTGCAAGCAATGACTGCTACTTCAGCTGCCACCACCACCTGAGAAGTGCACCTGGAAATCACAGCCTCAGAGTGAAAACTTTCCTGGCAAGCCTGCACACGGAACAGATGAAAATTCAAGAGTGCTATTTCAAAATGCCTTTAACCACTGCTACTATGAAAAGTAGCTATCCTCCATCTCTCCACCTGACTATTCATTCATATCCCCAGGTCACCTTCCTTTTCTTGCTTGCATAAACAGAGGTGTGGAAGGGAGAACAAATAGCAACTTTTTTTTCCCCCATACCAGATTAGTTTCAACTTGAATCAGCTCCCTGATCTGATTCACTGTCTGGCCATGCAAATGCTCATGGCAGTATAAGCAAAAACATTGCAGGGACAGAACAAAAGGCCAGAGGTAGCAATAGAGCAGGACCAATACTTTCAAAGATTAGATCAGCTTAAAGGTGTTTGCAAATCCAAGCTCTAAGAATGTTTGTGTCTTAGACACTTAATGCTTGATGTGGAAAACCCTACAGAAGAACTGGAAAAAATTTGAATGTGATGACTTTGCTTGCAGATATATGAAAAAAAGTGGAATAATAGTTATATGTTATTTTCAGTATTGCCTTGAGTTCCTAACCATGGTGTTTAGCAAAATTAGAAAATATTAGCGAATGAGCTGAAGTAGATGAATACATGAGAAGAGGTATGCAGAGTCAACAGCATAAGGCATAAAATCTTTGAACTCTCCCAAACCACAGTAATAAGGATCCTGCACAAAACAAACTCCTCAAGCCCTGCCCACCAAATAATATTCTTTCAGTCATCCTCTAACAAAGGTGCTACTGAAGCACAGGGTAAGCATTTAAGTTCTTACAGTATTAGCTACCCACATCATATGCATGTTCTGCCTTGCCAGATGGCCTCTAATCTGGTCTCCCTTGAAGCTGAAAGCATCACATTAAAAGTCCTAATTGGGGTAATATATTCATAAAGTAATGACCTCAGTCGGTGCTTCTTAAAGTGGGTTACATTATCCAAAAGGATCACAAGAATGCTCTAAGGCTATTGAAAAACCCAAACTGTATTTGGGGATGAAAAAAATTAAATACAGAAAATACAGAAAATGTGAGATGATAATAAAACTACATTATCCTTAAACATATTGACACCGAAAAAAACTGAGGAATTGTTCTACATTTGGAGACTGCTTACAGGCAGCTCTTAACCCTCTGCAGAAGAGTAGGTTTATGTGAGAGAAGGGAAGGAAAAAGATCAAGACAATTAATAGCATAGATGAGGAAAATATTTTGAAAAAATAATATGTATATTGATTAACATAATTTTTGAAAAAAAAATACTTTATAGTGTTGGGAAAGAAAATTCAGCAGAAGTTTTAGAACTTTGCAAAGTGCAGTCTAATATTGCTTTCTCTAAATTATTTGGAGTTTTGTCAATATCCACTGCAGTAAGTACCTATCTGATCATTAACAGAAATGCTTAACATTTTCAACCTCCAGTTCTTAGAGAAAAGGAGGGCACAACCATGAGTAGCAACCTGCTCCTCATAGCTCACTGGGCTGGTTTGAGAAATGTATCAAAAGTGGAGCCATCATAGTAAAACAGGTCCAAGTCCTGTCAACAACCTGAAACTTCACAGTTGGATCAAATGTAGCTTTGTAGAGAGGCACACAGTAGGAACAACACTAGAAAAACAAAGGAGAAAAAGGACAGATAAGAGAGAAGCTGTTCAGAATAATTAATTATGGGATGCAAAAGGAGAGAATCAGTGGGCCTTCCCTCAAACATTTTGCAGAAATAAATCCAGCCAGACGGTGGTGAACATGAAGCCTCGTTAGTCACCTCTCCCTACCTAACACATGGGAGCAGATTTCTTCCCAAGGTACTATCCCTCAAGCTGCTGTTTATGAGTCCTGAAATTCTACTTTATTCAACCTGTTTTTCAGGCATCTATCTGTTCTTCCTCCTAGCAGTAGGCACAGTTTTTCTCCCTCATTTGGCTTCTTTGTCCAGTAGCAGAGAGAATTAACAAAACTACTTTCAAAAGAGTAAAAGAGTCTTCCTTATTCTAACATAGCCACTCTCCTGACAGGGAATTTTTACAGTTCAAATCCAAAAAGCATACTCAGCACATCTGACTTATTACAAAACTAATAAAGCAGTAAGCAGACACAAAAACTGTTTTCTAGAAAGGCTCTTTTCCACTAATTTCAAGTGACCTCCATACCTCAATAGCATCAAAACACTGCATACACCCTAGTCAGATGAAGTAGAAGTTACAAACTCCATATCTGGCACATCAAACAAGTGACCTACTTGTAAGATACTTAGGTAGTTTACCACCCAGCAACTGAAGAGTGCTCTCAACAAAACACTGTGCAAAATACAGTGTACAAAACTAAAATACACCACTTTACAAAATAAGTTTCACTGAAATTGCTACAAAGGAATACATATATTAATATGAGGAATCAAGTGCACTGCTGAACAAACAAGGCATAGAAACTACCTTTAAGTATACCAACATTTCAAATCATAAATAGTTCCTAATATTCAGGAATTCACCTTCAATGCACAGGAATAACATTTAAGAGTAAAGCAAGCATTTAAATTCTTTCTTAAAAAAACAGGCAACAAAGTAACAAGAGGCTTTTAGAACTGATTAAAAATTTTGAACACACATGAAAAGAAATGAGCACAATTGTCAGAGTACACTGATCTGAAAACTCTCAAAACACCCAGAAATGCAACTGGCTTCTCATAATTATACAAGTGTATGCCCTATAATTTTGGCCAAAGCAGAAGTTAGAGACAAGTTTAAGCTGATAATTGCATTTAGATCCAGAAGAAAGCCCTTTACTTTCTTTACCTTTTGAATTCAGTTATGGATGCTTGTGTGTTTAAAAGTTCATGAGTGTCTAACACTATATGTAAGATCAGAGGACTCTCATTGCAAAACAAGGCTGTCAGAGCACAAATGAGGTTATTGGGTGGGATTCAGTTCAATATTAGGTGTCTATCTGCAGATGCTCAACAAGCACAGCTGATATTTCATGTCCCATTCTAGTTACCAGAGTTCTAGTCCAACTCAACCAAAGGAGGTTAAATAATCTCATCTGCAAAGCAGACACCCAGCCAGTCAGCTACATCACATTTCACATTACACTGACTGTACTGACTAGAGAGCTATTGACTGCAATAGTGGCTTAGACAAAGCAGTGTATTCACTTGCCCATACATTTGAGATGCCATTCAGAAGGCCACTGGTCTCTTACTGTCCATGCCACATCTAATGACCTTCTGCAGTTGCCTCTGCTAATTTTAAGCATCTGAAATGGTTGTAGATACCTTCTAAGACACCTTTTAGCTAAGTATAGGTACTGCTAGCACAGATGCAGGTACCTAGATTCAGATGTTGATCTCAAATAGAATCTTTGCTATTGTGCTGTTAAAGTCTATTTCTGGGAAAATAGAAAAACCTATCAATATGGAGTAAAAAACATATAAAGAGAAAATAGAAATGCTTTCAGGAATATATTCATTTCAGGAGGTCTAAATAGCATTGTATTTCACATTTTGCTAGTTTTACATGGTTTAGACATAATTACCATGCAATTAGGAGTATATGTAGAAACAGATGTAGCCATTTTGTACCAGCACATTTTCTTGTAAGCATTTTCAAGGCAATAATGTTAAACAAAAGGGCAAATTTCCCCCAGTATTTTGATTCTGATCAAGAATTTTGAGTCTAAGCAAGATGAGTCATCTTTTATAATCAGGATGGCAAACCAAAAACTACTTACGGTTTATGTGATCAATGTAGTATACACCAATCTGAGGATCATACGCCGCTTCCCATCCCCATGGCAATTCATCCCCAACACAATCCGCAAATGACAAGGGCTTTGTTAACCTACAACAAGGAAACAAGTCAATGATATAGCTTTTCTCTCTTCCATACATGTTTGTTATTCACATTAATTCTTGTTATGACAGAAACTAAAGAAACATAGCAGAGAGAAAGGAGAGCAAGTTGTCCTTTTCCTCTTAAAGTACAACATATTATTGCAAACATTTTTCAGTACAGGAACTCAAGTGAGAAATCCACTGCAACACCCTTCACATTTGTCAATCTATCTAAAATTATACAACAACTAACAGCTTTAAAAAAAAGTAAATTATCTATATTCCTATTTGTCCCAGGAAAACTGGCCCCTTCAACCTTGAGTCGGTGAAGAGAGCACAAGATTTCAAGATCATTGTTTCTAATGACCACAGACAGGAAAGTCAGAAAAGAAAATACAGCCACCTAAGATGCAGTTATCAGCATTTATCAATCCCTGTACTTGAATAAAGCAAACAGCAGTGTGCTGTAGACATTTTACAAGTAACATTTAATGGGCCTTAGATGTTCACATAATGCTTTTGTAGGAAAACAGACTATTGAAGTTTTTCACTTTAATAATACAGCACCTATTTGTTATAAGAACTAGAGTGAGAAATATAATACATGGGCTGTTTTCCAACTGAGGCTAAGCAAAGCTTTACATGATAATCTTTCGGTTCTTTTTTAAAAAAAGAAATTAGTATTGAGTTTCCTGTTGATAAATCTACAGATAAATGCCATTTCTAACATAGTGATATATTTAATAGGAAGAACAAGAGCTTTAAGGTTTTATTGTTGCCATAGTGACAATAAGATAGATATCTTATCTAGATAAGTAGATATCTAGAGTTTAAAAAAAAATCCTCAGAATGACATGATGAAGAGCAGTTTGTGAGACACATAAGCAGCTCTTCTCTGCTCACTAAGTTTTATCACCTGCTTTTTCACCTCACCATTAAAATTCTATACAAATAAAAAGCTAATTCCTGTGTTTCAGGATTTTTTCTTTATTAATTCTTGACCAAAAGAAAGAGGTTTACTGGCACTTCTGTGAGAAGAGATAAAAGAATAGTACATTCTACCTTTTACAAACTGAATTGGATTTTGTGTACAAAACACCAGATAGGAAGTACTCTACAAAAAGACTGAATTCTTTATGCAGCTGAAATAACAAATTTAAGCACAAATTTGATTTAAAAATCATTGCCCCACTATTATCTTTATTATTATAATCATTATCAATGGATATGATCCACCAATTCTTTAAGTTAAACAGTATTCCTCCAAGCTAGGGTTGCAGAAATCACAAAGAATAAGGCTCTTAGGATTCAGAACATTTTGAATATTGATTCTTTTTCAATTTATGTTTTTTAAACTGCAAGCAGGAATGCATTTCCTCATATTTCTCCGAAGTTTACACCATAATCCTGTGAAGGTTACTGACACTTTATTTGAGGTTCTGAACAAATTTGCAAGTATAACACAAATTTGCTAATTTATTGCCACTTATAAACTTCTATGTTAAATCACTAGACCCACCAAAAACTATTATAAAATACAGATGAAATTACCAATGTGGAATTACATTTGGATCACTAGGATACAAAAATATGGATTATAAGCAGCACAAGTAGGCTGTCAATGCACCGGTGATTTCCAGGGACAGAGGAGGTCTACAGCAAGCCAAGCCTATGCATTGTATCCTCTCACACTGCTGACCTGCATTTTTAAATCCAGACACTGCCCCAGCTCTGAATGGGGCTGCTCCAAGCACTCTCCAGAAGCCCCAGCTCTGACCTCTGCCTTGCTGCTCCTCCCTGGGCAGCAGAAGCAGTGCTTCCATGGCCAGGATCCAGCTGTGCAGCTCAGCAGGCCAACAGCTGGCCCAGCAGCTGCAGCTGGCTAGTGCTGCCATACCAAGCACACCTGCCCAAATGCTGCCTACTTATAATAACCAGCACCAGTTCAAAGATTACTGTTTGTTGTAAATAGTAATTGCTAGAGAGAAAGGGGTGGCTCTTATGGAAGCAGGAGAAGCCTTTTAAATCCAGGACAAACACAAGCACAGTTTCAGGGGGGCAGCACGCAGCAGACTGAACACAGAGCATCCATGTCAAAAAGTTCCCAGGCCCCAATGCTCAGAGGAAGCATCAATCACATAAAAGCAAAAGCGCTTTGGTGAGCCTGGTCAGTCATGTCAACAAGATGTGCCAACTACAAGGGCACACCTACCTGTGAAGAAAGTCTTGTCTCAAATTTAATTACAAGTGTAGATGCTCACGAAACAAACTGAATAAAAACTAAAGTTTAGTGTCATCCTTAGTCTTAACATTATAATATTAACACAAAACTCAATTCATGTAGTTCAAGTAGAAAAAACATTTGAATGCCATATAACAACATAATGAAATCATAATGTGAACTCAAATTCGTATAAACGCAGCCAGATGGTTTTTAATAAACATTCAATATTTTCACCAAAGTTACACACCAGAGCTAGCAACAGTCATTATGTGATTTTTAGATCACCTCTACAGGAGGGATAACAACCCTGACTTTTCACCTGCATTCTACACCAATTTTATTTTTAATCAAATACTCACTTCTTACTTTAAGTAACACATTCTCTAAGTTAGAATGCAGTCAACTCTGATCATGCAAATGTTCTGTCCAGGTGTTCTCACCTGTCCAAAACCAGATACCATAGGAATGAGTAACAGCCATTCTCTCATACCAGACACTCCATAAATTAAAGAGACACTAAAAAACTGTGGAAAAGTACTTGAGTGACCCACACTGGGCCTTAAACAAAATGAGAAGAAGAGGGAGACAGAGGTCCAAAAGGACAGGCGGTACAGGACAATTTGTTTTATGAATTCTGCTCTGCTGGATCATGCTTGGACATTGCATCCTTAAGATCTGAACTATGCCAGAACTGTTCCAGAGTAGATTTTTAAAACATGAGGTTTGTACATAATGAGATCACAATTACTTAAGAGGGTAGCATTCCCATGACTCCCTTTTTGTTCCAGGGTCTTTTAATAGCACACAATTTTTGAGCCTGATGCATCATTTTACAGTTCAACAGCAATCAGCACAAGGTGATTGATACCTGATTGCTTATGGCCCTCAGAACTGCCTCAACATCACCGCTATTTACTTTCAAAATGCATATGACAAATGGATGAAATTAACACATCAAGCAAGAGAAAATTTGCAAGACAAAACTTGAAAGCAGAGAGTTAAGAGATGTAATGAGACAGGAAATAATATCTAGGAACAAGGACTGAAGGAATCTTGTCTGTGTGAAGATCATTATCTGTGACATAGTAACCTATGATAGATGGACTGCCATTATATTCATTAAACGTGAACCAAGAAAAATGAAGTTTATTGCACCATAATAGAGTATTAAGTGCTGCATGTCTTGGGCACTGATATTCTCAGGTAGTTCATAATACTGTTTCAGTTTGTAGCCATATATTTACATGTTCTTAAAAGAATGCCAATACTCTAAAAAGGATTACTTCAAAGTCCACTTTTAGTATCCAATGAAATTCAATTAGTTAAAAAAGGCTTGGATTTCTTTAATGCATATCTTTAAGCTCAAGTATTCTCAGCTAGGGGCACCCTTTTTTTTACCCTTAGTGAACAAGAGGCAGGTGTTCATCAGGAGAAGTGGCTATTTTAAGGAAAACCAGGAAGCATTCTGCAATTCCATCATGTAAACAATGCATGATTATGTCAATCACTTCACAGATACTTGGGGAGACTTAGGAGACAAATACAGTTTACAAATTAAAAAGCTCTATTATAATATCAAATTCACATTTTTCTTTAAAGTTTTCAAAATACAGAGTTAGCTAGCTAAGCTCTTAAAATGCAGATTCTGCAATGACATGTGCTATTGTTAACAGTTGTTCTTGAATCTACAGCCACACCTGTAATAATAAGTCTGTATATGCAGCTAAAGTTAATAACTAATCACAGAACCACAGCATATTCTGAGTTGGAAGGGACCCAACAAGGATCATCGATTCAGCTCTTAAGGGAATGGCCCACATGGGGATGGAACCCACAATTTTGGTGTCAGGAGCACCATGCTCCAAAAAAACAATGAGTCTGAAGATACTGGAAAATTGAACCATAACTACAGACTGATGGATTGTCAGTGCAGAAATAGTGCTTCATTTGGACAACTTTTTTATTTGATGTAAATTACATTTTGAGGTCTCCAGATCACAAAAATACGTAGAAGACAGGCTTCTTTCCAAGACTGGGGTCCACAAAAATGTGACATTTATTACATATACCAATAAAACTATCTTTCTGTCAAAATACAGATAGCCCATGATATTTCCCATTTCTGTGATCTGAGAATATGAAGAGGTATGTTCTTAAAACTGTATATGCACATATATGTATACACACACACAGACACACACACACACTACTTTGAACTAACTGTTTTAGGCAAGAGAAATGCTGGATTTTGCTGCATTTCTTCTCTGACTCCTTTTTTCTCCAAAATCCATTCAGGATTAAATAAACTGTAATATTGAAACATAAGTTATGCATATTAATGATTAATACTTTATCAATAGAAAAAAGAAGGTTACAGTAGGCAGTACTCAGAAAATGGCAGCAGGGGGCAGGGGGAAAGACACAGACATGAAAAATAACCCCACCCCACACAAACCTGAAATTACTTCTCAGTTAGAAAGAAAGAAAACATAGGTTTGTAACAGGTACACAAATACCTGAGGATTATTAACAGGTTCATCTTAATGCCTTTCAAAATTACTTCCAAGAACATCTCTTTTGCTGTGTAGTACTTGGCCCACAGTCAAGATTTGTAGTTTGGAATTCAGTTGTAACTAGGGTCAATGCTCAACTTCTATAGCAACTTCAAAGTGCAATTGAGAACTTTCTCCAAATACCCAAAATGAACCCATGTGCTTTGTTGTGTAGCAAGATCCTGTGTATGAGATGAAATGTATAGCTGTATATATAACTCATATGAAATCTGATTAAATTTTACATCCATTCATTTCTTATATATAGTGATGTATATTACACGTTAATTATTTTCTTTTACAATGCAGTACTTGCTAGCACTTTTTCTTGACAGAAATTGTTCTCAAAAGTATACCTCTTCTCCAAACTCCAAGGCAATGAGAAGACAGAACATAAGCTGCTACTCAGATGTGCAGAAATGGGCAATCTATTAAAATGTAAGAGAAGAAATCCAGCGATGGAAGAATTGCATGCATATTTATCTGGAATCCATACACCATAACAGAAGGGTGTACAGATGGTTTACCCACAGAAATACCCACCAATACAACAGTTTACAAAAAGTTTACTTTAAGGACTTTCAGTTAGCACAATTACGCAGAATACTAACATAAAATCAGCATCTAGTAATTTTTTATTTTGCAAAAGGATGAAAGTATTTAATTCTTATTTTGATCCCTAGCTTGAGAGAAGCAAATGTAAAATTTTAATCAATGAAATGAATGTACAAACAGAAGAAGAAAAATGTTCTCAATTCTTCACCAAACCTCCTGAATTTAGTGCTCAAGTTGGATCTCCAAATCAATTCAATTCTTACCCAACTTTTGAATGCTATAGGCATTATTACTTTGAAGGGTGTATAAACATACATTCTAATCCCATACTAAATATGCTTATAATTTTACTCACTTCAGGCACTCAAGACAAATTTTTAATATAAAACTCAGGGGTGCAATTAATCTCATTACCTTCAAAAAATCAGTTACCCAACCTGGAATATTCCTTTGGGTTCCCTACAGAGGCAGATTCAGCACATCTATTTAATACCTGAAGGTTCCCCTCATTCCCTTGTGAGTACAGGATTCTGAACGCAAGAAGCCTTAGTGTGTGCAAGGGTGACTAAATTTAAGTGGGAGAAATTCTGTAGCAGGCAGCAGAGCGCACACAGAATGGCAAAAGAGACCCGGCTGTTGCTCCGCATTGCAGGTCAGAGTTAAAGAGAGGCATTACTGCTTCCTATGGCAGAGGTCACTAACAGCATGAACATCATATTGCATAGGGAACACAATTTTCCCTTCTACAAATTACAGTGGCTGAAGCTGTAACAAAATGCATTTACTTTGTATCAACTATATTGCTGTCTCTTTCCTAACTTTAAAAAGTGGTAACTGGACTGGTTACCTGTTAAAAGGGGCAGAATTGGCCCACAAAACATTCTTTTGCCACATTCTTTGTTCATTCAATTCTGTAAGTTATGAACTAGCAAATCCCACACAAAATCTTTCTCTTGAAAAAGCTCATTCATGAGTCTGTCCACAGGATTTCTGCTGCTAAACACCATGTTCTTAATACAGTAGTGCCTCCCATTCAGATACCAGGCCAAGACGTTATGCACAAACTTTGAATTGTTTAGGTACATTCTCTTTTAATAAGGGTATTATTAAGATATACTGCCACTTTATTACAGATATTATTTTGAAAGAGTAACTAAGTGGACATCAATACCAGAGCAGAACAGATCAAACAAAGAGCAACATGGTCTCAATCCCAGCTTGAAATAGTGGTGTAAAATAAACAAATATGGTTAAGGTCATGCATGTTTACCTTGTTCACAAGATGTGTGCAACCAAATGTCAACAAATGCCTGTGCTCAAAAGACAGCAAACATGCATGTTACCTTTTCTATGCCAGAACAGAATCACTAATAGCTCAAACTAAATGTAACCTATTCCTTAATGATGAAAAGTTCTCAATAACATTAAATTAAACTTCTTAATAGCACTAAATGTATGCCTGTAGACACTAGCATGTGCACCACTAATGTGTTTGCTCTGTATTACACACATGTGCACACAACAATATAGGTTTATAGTCAAATATTCACAGCCACACTCCTGGCTAGAACAGATATGTAGCAGTCAACAATACTGCACCTTCACCTTTTTGCACCACTGGATACACAAAAACTAATTGCAGAGACTGAACTCACAACAGTTATACACTTGCTGGAGACAAAGATTTAGTATCTCCAGCGGCAAGTATTTCCTGGATACATTTCATGAATTTTCACTTGTTTTCCAGATTTCAGATAATTTTGTCCCTGGTAATACAAAGACAGGTAAAACACTCAAATTTGTATAAGAATGGAAACTTGAAATAAGCACTGACTCTAGTTTTCTAAAAAAATATACAGGTATAGTACCACTCTTAATAGCTTGCAGTTTCTATCCTGTGATTCTTTTAAGTCCTTGAATACTTACAACAGACAGCAGGCCTTAAAGAAATATATTTCTTGGTTTTACAGGGTTTCCTTGGTAAAGAAAAATGTACTAACATGCAGATGTAGAATTATACTAAGAGACATACATTATTTCTCTACCTCACAGCAACACAGAATGGAGGGACATTATTTGAATAGGCACTACTGGAATAATAGGCTCTTGCAACTATTTAACAACTTCAAAAACTTGGTTTCCAGCACTGACAGTGATTTACTAACTCCCATTTACAAGTGAGCTGTGGATTCATATAGATAGGACTATACCATATTCAGTGATGTTTCAGAGAATATCTAAGACTTTGAAAAAAACACTTTCCATCAAAAGACTCTTGTCTAGCTAGCCAGCAACCCAAGTAAACACGATATTGTATTCAGGCAGCACACAAGGATCAAGTAGAAAGTAAAACCTAATCTTTTTCTGTCCTCGTAGGGTTTGGGATTTTAAAAAACATGTTTAGAGTACTGAATAAGTGGTTTCTTCTCTGTAATTTAGGCAAAGTACTCAAGGTGTTTTTGAAATGCTTTGCTGAACAGGGCAGTGTGCTGAACAGTGTCTCAGTTTCCAGTCAGCCTTCCAGAGAGACAGCTGCACTACTACTACTACCATGTGAAGTGGCAATATCAACCCACCATCAGTTCTGATTGCTGCCTTCCTGTAGACCAACTCAGAGTATCCTACACTGCAGCACAGCACAAACTGTTCAACATCTTCAACTAGTCCTGCTTAGAAATAACAAGTCGGCACCTCACCAATGATGGGGTTTGCAGACAAGCACTAACTACAGTAGCAAACTCTATTCCATTCCTCAAATGTTTCTAGCTCTTCTTGGTTTAGTTAAACATTAAACTGCCAGGGCAAGGACAAAAACAAACCAACAAACCTTACTGCAATTGCACCACAAAAAAATTTCTTAAATTCACTATATTTATACATAACTTATTAAACTTGTACAACATAGGAAAACCAGGAATCTTGAGAAAAGTTTTTATTTTCCAATATCTGTTATGAACGTAACCAGTTTATGCCAATACAGCTATGAATTTTTACTACAAAAGTTTTATTGCACATAGAGAGCAAGTTCTTTGAAACAAAAATATAGCTGCAAAGTTTTTGAGTCCACTTATTTTAACAGCAGCACGAGTATTCAAAAGTAAAACCTGAGAGCAAAAATAGCTGAACAACAAAACCCCTACAGAATGAATGATATAGCTTTATACAAGTAAAGGACATATTCAGCGTGAAAGAAAGTAGGTTTTGGTTAGATATTAGGAAAAAATTCTTTATTGTGAAGGTAGTGAGGCATTGGAACAGGTTGCTCTGGGAAATAGTGTATGCCTTATGCCTAGAAGTGTTCAAGGCCAGGGTGAACAGAGATCTAAGCAACCTGGTTTAGTGAAGGATGTCCCTGTCCGTGGCAGGGGAGTTGCAACTGGATGATCTTTGAGGTCCGTAAGGTCTGTTTTCCAAAAAACACCTTCCTACTTCATTTAGCGGCTTTGCAAGTGTAATGTAAAAACATCAGAAATTAAGTGTTTGCAATATATTAACAAAAATTAATACCCTTTTAATTTCTTCATTTTAAAAGACTTGTTCTCAATGCTCAAAAGTTCTACACATCCTCAAACTCCCTCAGCTTTATGCAATATAGAAAAGCTAAGAAGGAAAATCTTCAGGTCATCCGAAGACCTTGTCTGCATCATCCCCAGAAAAAAGCCTACACAAAACAGGCAGCTGATGTCCCTCTCACACACACACACCCAAAAGGAAGGAAGCAGAGAACATACAAGTTAAGCTTTCAGTCCAGCAGGCAGCAGATAGGGGGAGGTGAGTGCAGAGGGAGTGTGCAGCCAAAAATCTGTGCTGCCTCTCAGCTCACCATGAGATGCTGTGTGCATGTTAATGACTGCCATAAAAATGTGCTAGCAGCAAGGAAGCCGAGCATAACTGCCTCCTCCCAGTCACAAAGCCGTGGCATTAGCTCAATGTCAGCTCACTCTGTCCCCTCACAGGTGCTTCTGTGAAAAGGCACATTACCTGAATAGCTGAGACCCAGAAAGGGAAGAATGCATTTGGGAAGGAAGGGACCCACACCCACTGGTTGCAGGACCAGGTCAAACTGCCTGCTGGCTTGTTTTTTGTTTCCTTTTCCTTTTGATTATGATAAACTGTTTTGGCCTTCCACTTCACAATTGCCATCAATTAAGAAAAAAACCCACGCTGAACTCAGCTATACATTTTGCCACATCATTTCATCATTGAAGGTAATAAAAGTGAAAAGGAGAACCAATATTTTCCAGCTTAGCATACCAGTTATTTGTTTCTGTAGGGCAAAGTCTCCAACCAAATCACTATTTGTAATTAATTTATCTGTTTAACATTGCCAAGTTCAACGCAAAGACGACATTTTGAAAAGTTAGGGGGGAAGGAGACCACAAAGAAGTGGAAATGGGTAACACCATGAATGTTTTCTCGAGCGTTTTTCTTTGACACAGCAGTTGGTCCTGCACTGGCATGTAAGCACTATAATATTAGACACCTGGAATGTGAGGAATGTCTGATAACCATACCCTAGCACGGGGATAATTCCACAGGCATAAACCAATGATACGACCTTTGCGCCTTCCCCCGGAAAGCTCAAATTCAGTAACATTATGGAAAGGCCATTATGTGCAGTGTTGCTATAGGTTATTTATATACATGACAGCATATTGTTGTTAGAGGGAGAATGTTATCATCAATTGACAGCACTATTAAGAAACTTAGTTTTAATTTAATTACATAAACACCATACTGTTTTCCCAGCAATTTTAAATGTTCCCGATCCTCCAATCTCTGGGTGCAAACTTGCCTTTGAAATGTTTTCCTTTACCTATCTTGTATCCCTCTGCTCTTCATTTTATATATTTACTAGCAAATATTCTTCTAAAATAGGAAGATGTCCTCTTAAGAAAGAATACTCAAGGATAGAGAGAAAAAAAAAAAGCCAAACAAACCACAAATACAGTCAAGCATTGGTTCATGAAATTCAAAAAATGGCACCAACTGCAGTGATTTCTACATGCAAATAGGAGCGATCAATACATGCAAAAGCTTACTGTTTGATAAAAGTACGATACAACGAGCTACAGGTAGAAAATGTCTATAGACTGGAATATTTTATCATTAATTAATCAAAACAGATGCACTTATGATAGAGCATTAAAACATTTATTCCATTAATTTCAATGATTTGTCATCTTAGCTGTCAGGCACAAAATACCAAAAGCAGTATTTATGGCATATCGTTAGGGTTAAATTTAGGACATTTTTGAATTGTGATAATTAAATATGAGAAAGAGAAATGTATCTCAAATAAAAAATACAGTCAAAACCCAGAAAATTATAATATTTAACATCAGCATTAAAAGATCTTCCCAAGCTCTAACATGTCCCCTTCTTCCTTTCTGTAATTTCATACACACACTAGTACAAATCACCCCACTACTCACCTCATCAGCTTCAGAAAATTATTTTGAAAATTCTGTTCTGTAAACTCCATTTCTCCTGCAAACAAACCCTTGCACTATAAATGACCTTTGGATTTAGAGAGAAGATATTTAAAGACTCTCTTCACCTAACTCTGCTCCCACTAAAGTCAGCAGGAGTGTTACCAATTTCAGTAGCAGGAAACCTAAATCTGTGACAAGCACTTTCAAAAAGTTCTATCCATCTGAACATCTCAGATAACCTCACAAATGTTTGACTTCAGCACTGAAGCCCTTCAGCTACATATACCAATCATTCCAGAAGTAGGGAAAAGGGAACTTGAGTTTCCAATATGTCCAATGTCTCTGCAATTTGATTACAGACCTAAAAACTGCACCAAATAGGAGAGAGCACCCCACTTTGTTATTCTCAATACTGAGTTCTTCATGTCTAGATTCCAGCTTCTCATCCAACCACTTGTAACAATTTTCAATGCATACTTCATTAAGCATTCTGTGTTTTGCAGTACAATGCAGCTCCTGTTGCAAAAAGACTGAGCTAGATCACAGCTCAAATGGCACACAATCGCTTGACCGATCTCTGGTCTCTGGTAAACTGTTTCCAGATGCTATAGGAGAAATCTTTAAAAATGTGCCAGCAATTTTTAACATGGAAAATGAACAAACACAGCGCTGATTTTGTAAAACTGCGAGCAACGTAATACTAAAGAGAAAAAGGACAATGTATTTGTATTTTAATATTAGTAAGAGATAAAAAAGTCTGCAAACCCTTGATGCAAACAGTTCAAAAAGATCCCTCAATCGCAGCTGTTTTCACAGATGAGAGACTTTAGAAAAATCAGTCTTGAGAGCAGAGTGATGGAAGTCGGGGCTAACATATTACTAAAACTGCACAAAACTGAACTAACAAGTAAGGGCTGCAGCAAACATTTGCTTCATACAAATCTAACACTGAATTTAAAAGTGCAAGATCATGAAGTCAGGTACTGTAAGATTAAAGCAATGTAAAACTCTAATTACAAGAAGATTTCAGATATATGTTCTGGCCTACATTTAATACCTTCCACTAATAATTTTAATATGAAGAACTCTAGTTCGTAATGCTTTTTTTAAAACTACCTTTCTTTGTATGCTCTGAGATACTCAGAAAATAGTGTTATATTAAACAAAATTAATGCAGAGTTCCTTCAGCTTCTCTACTTTTTTCACATTTCTTTATTCACAATATTAATTGACTTCAAGTTTGAGATCGAATTTACTTCCAGTGGCAGCAAGGTTTGAGGAATGGGAAATATGTAACAATTATCCAACAGGAAACGCCTAAGTTTGCTGTGACTTCCTTTGCACACACCCACTCCCAGAAACTGCCTGAAAAAAAAAAAAAGAAAAAACAAAATCTGGAATGGAGACAGTAAATTTTCTAGCAGTTCCTAGCAGAAATACAGCACAAATACAGTTTACTAAAACATGGCCTTCTATTGGAAGGAAAGAAAAAAAAAAAAATCAGCTTCTACTTCTCACATCAAAGTGACTAAATCCCTTCCAGGTCAGCTATCCCTTTTGGTTCCCTTTCCCTGAACCCTTACAAGCCTTTCCTCTACCCCTAACATATAATTGCTTGTCACACGTCCCTCTTTACCAAGCGTGGTTGGCACAAAGCTGTTTAGAGCAGGGGAAATACTTCCAAGGCAGTAATTTGCAAAGATTGCTGAGGAATTATCTGAGACACTGTAAAAGGGAACCTGGAGTTTCCAGATGAGTTAATACTGTACTTACTGACTCGAATAGAGCTGCCTGCCTTTCCCAAGCATGAAAATGCACTCCCTTCAGCTTTATTAGCAGGTTGCATCACTGATTAAAAAAGATTATTCTAAACCAGGTTAAATAATTACTGCAGAGAATATAATACATATTAAAACCTCATCCCTATTAGTGGTTGCTAACAGCACAGAGTAAATTACCATTTATTTCTTCAAATAAGCACACAAACATCAAAACAATATTCAAAAAATGTCTACGAGTAGGTAACAGCCATGTTTTACAAGTCCTCTCTTCCAAGGGGAAAGTATATGTGAGAAGGGGAAAGAAGATGAGAATACCACAATTGACATTTCTTAGACTTAAATGAATCCCATTTCTGGGTTGTAATATATGGTCAAAATTGAATTTTACTAACAAAGGAAAGCTAACTTAGTCAAGAGACTAACAAGTTTGAGTTCCATCTTGAGTAAGAAAGAAGTTACAGCTAGTCTCAACTTTTGGTTAAAAACACAATCCCAATTCTATTCATCTGTCCTAGTTGTGCAACAGCAACCTGCACATCATAATTGACTTTCTTCAGACTGGTGGTCAACAGATTGTATTCTACCTGGAAGCCAGTAAAAAGTGGACTACTGGAGGGACCTGTCCTGTTTAACATCTCTAATAATGATTTGGAAGAGGCATCAGGCTTGCATATGACACCATGCTGGGTGGGAACAATCAACAAAGTCAAGACATGGACATCATTCACATGAACTTGGGCTACAGGAATGGCCCAACAGGAACCTTCAGAGACTCAGCATCAACAAATGCAAAGTCCTGTTCAGGAAGCAAATACCCCTTACAGCAACAGAGGCTAGGACTGACTGGGGAGCAGCTCTGGGGCTCTGGTGGGCAGTGAGTTGTCAGTGAACCAGTGCCCCGGCTGCAGAGAAGGCCAACAGCCTACCCTATCAGCAAGAGTGTGGCCAACAGATCAGGAAAGTGATTACCTCCTCTGTTCTGCACTCACTAGACTGCATCTCAATTACTGCATCCAGTTCTGATCTTCTACAGCAAGAAAAACATCAACCTAACCGGTGCAAGTCCAAGGGAAAGCCACCAGGATGCTTGGGAGATGAAGCACCCAAGCACCAAGCTGAAGTGAAAAGAGATTGAGGGACTGAGGGGTGTTCAGCCTCGAGAAGAGGCAGCTTCAGAGGGATACAGCAGCAGCCTGCCCCTACCTACAAGGAAGTTTTTGAGATGACTGTCAGGCTCTTTGTGAGGGTTAACATGATAGAAGGATGAGAGAAAACAGACATGAGTTGAAACAAGTTTAAGTTGAATATAATGAAAAAAATCACTATGAGGATAGGCACGTGGTGGGACACACTAAATGGAGTAGTTGTATGAGAGTAACTCTTATCTCATGGCTGATCGTGTGTTTTGCATATAATTTTAAAATCTTTGTTATTGCCATGCTTCCAAACCATAAGCACACATATAAATAGTTGTGTACTCACCCCCACCTTGCCTTTGTTTCTTAGAACTTAAAACTTCATTGTTGTGTAACTTGAGTAGGGAAAAATAATTTTTGCACCATCCTAATGCCACACCAAATAGTGCAGTTCCATAACAATTTAAGTTGATCTAAGCTGGCTGTCACAGTTCTGCTTTTCCTCCATGCTACATATTCATATCTCTTCTCTGGCATTCATATGACTCTATAGTATGCCAGTTCAAAGAAAAAATTAGGAGGAGAAATTGAATTTTTAATTCTTTTTAACCAGTTTAGCTGCCTAACCAGTTCAGTACCAGTACAAATGCCAATATAAGGAAAAACATGGGAGCATTTGCAGTCTGAATTCAGATTGGTGTGAATTGATCATGAAACAACAGAGTTCCTAAAAGACACTGAAACCCTGGTTCTTGATGGAGAACACAGACAGTGTTGCAACATACATGATTCCCCTTCCTCTTCCTCATGAATTAGCTATTAGAACAAGACAGATAGGACTAAGCAAGCAAAATTGGAGAAATACTTACCTGCTTTGCAAAGTTTTCATGTGAAAGTTAGGAGGCTGATTTTGGAAGGTTGACGGTTTTTTGGATTAACGATCTTTACTGGTTGCTGTTGGATTATGAAATGCAAATGCTTGGCCAGTTAGGAAAATTTCTATTTATTCTAATATCTTGATCTACTGGCTACTTGAATTTCAAATTAGAATAATGTAAATCAGTTAATTGCCCAATCCTGCAAAGGATACAAAACCCCACAGAAAAAACCAAGGAAATACCTACACTACAGTCAAAAGCAGCCTTGCCTTGGACAAGCCTAGAAGCAATCTTTGTACATGATTAATACTTCTGTCATGTTTTCCAAAACAAAATAAAATAAAAAAATTCATCTTTCTCTGGGACCCTTTACCTTAGGCATTTTGACTTTTTTGAAAGTCCAAACTAGTTCCTTAATGAGGCGCTCATAAGGAGAGAGTTTAAAAGTAATTGCTAATGACACAAAAAAACTACAATGCTGTCTCAAATACTGAGCAGAGGCACTTTCATAGAAAAACAACACCTAAGCATAAATAATTGATTTAACAGTAATCTCCACACTGTATACATCCTTTGTACTGTAAGAGGCAACCTGCCATATAAGCAATGCTTCAATAAATTCAGCTGAACTAGGAAGCTGCAATTTTACAGACTTCTGGAATTTCTTAGACACAGTATTTTTAAATGAATACTTCATAAAAATCACTTCCAGTATTTTGTTAGATGTAAAGTTTTTATACAGTTTGAGTAATGAAAAAACCTCAGCATTAGCTCATACAGTGGAAATACAGTCACTCCTTGCCAAGATAACCATTACATCTCCATTTGTCATTTATTATTCTTTTAAACTGAATAGAGAAGATTTCTCTTAAGAGATAGTCCAGATAGAAATCTCTACTATCCAATTACTTATGTACTCTCTTTCAATTTCTCAATGGAAGGCTCTTACTATCTCTCATAAATCAACCTACATCAGTTGCTTTTGTGAAAAATCTTTAACATAAATATTAATGGTTTGAGCAACTATTTTTCCTGCAATTCTACATAATATCCTTAGGTTCCTTTAGGAAATTACTTCATGTATCATTCAAGCTTTTAAAATAAAATGTATCTTCTTGGAGGCTAGGCTTTTAACTCTCATCCTATAAACATCAGTCATCTAAAACCATTTCCATAAGTACTGAAAAGTTTTAAAGTAGGCACACTGTAATTAAATACGAATCAAACTTCTAATCTGTTGAAAACACCATTGTATGTCAGCATGCATTTCAATGTTTTTCAATATGCTATGTACAGGAAACAAATACAAGGAAAATTATCATTCAGTCAGAATGTATATGAGCATGGAGTTAGACTAACAAGAGGACAGATTTCCAAGCTCGTGACAGTCCATGCAATTCGTTTTTAGCTTATCTGCAGGCACTCTGCATGGCTAAAGTTCTAATTTAGAAAGTGTGTGGTTACAGAAGGTTAGGGAAGAAAGAGAGGACCATGATTATTCACAGTCCAGCAAAAATCTGCTTTGAATCTTACTAGGGAATCCAGGAATTTCCTAGTAAGTTTAAGAGAAGAAGCTGGAATTTTCTGATCTGGCAGGTATTACCTAGTGTAGGGAAGTATAATTCTCAAAAAAGCTTTCAAAGGTAGGCTTGCAATTTTGCTGGACAGAATAATGATGGATTTAAATCAGCATAAAAGGAGAGATCTGATCTTCTGTCAAGTTCTTGAAAAGGTAGAAGTTAATCATCAGCACTACATGCTTGCTTAAAGAAAGCCCCATTTTTAAAAATTTGATTCAAGATATTTTTAACCCACTTATGAGTTGATCAAATCGTGCTTTGAGCTGTCAGTATAATAAGCATCTCTTTCTGTGCCATGCCATGAAGAACTAAACTTCGTAGGTAAAAACAATAAGGAAGCAAGGCAGGGTTTGTAATAAAATAAAGCATTTGCATTTCTTCTTAAACACAATCTGCATAGCTCTTCACTGACTTTTTCAGTACATGGTAATTCATTCTCTGCCAGCCAGTTCATCAGTTTTTTCTCCTGAAGAAACAGTGGGCAAACTCTGCTCTTCACTAGAAGTCCAGGTGAAATAGTCCAAGTCCTGTCTTTTTTGCTGACTTCACTGATTCATGCCACAGATACAAAAAGGATTTCCTTTCGCCCATCATATTTTCTATCCTTCAACGAACTGCTTTCTCTATTTTAAAGCCATTGTGCTTCTATCATTTGCATTTGCAATAAACAGATTGTAACAAGGTCTCTGGTTTGGTTTACATAAACTTACATAAATACCAACAAGAACTAGATAGAGACTTCTACCAAATGGCACCGGAGCAGTCTCCAGGTAGGAACAGAACTGATAATTTTTTACCATTACAATATTTCAGTAATTATTAGTATTTCTGCATTTACACACACAAGACAGATTGTGATCAGAGTGATTGCTACTTTCAATAGTCCATTAATACCAGCAGACATCTTTTACTTGGATAAATACAGAAAAAGCCCACCCAAACACCACCATATGCAACTTTTGATAATGAAACCAATATTCTTGGACAATAATCTGCAGAAGAAATTCATGCCCTTGTGCAACAGAGACAAATTGAGTTTGCAAAGTAGCTAGCCTTATCTCCTTATTTTTCCATGACTGGATTATTCTTCCTGTTGTCCCTCTAAAGCCAGCTGCTGGGAGATATACAAGGAAGCAGCAGTGCTTGGTGACCCTCACTGGCAGCCA
This sequence comes from Sterrhoptilus dennistouni, assembly GCA_013397095.1. NCBI lineage: Eukaryota > Metazoa > Chordata > Aves > Passeriformes > Zosteropidae > Sterrhoptilus > Sterrhoptilus dennistouni. The sequence goes on along the minus strand of VWZU01003589.1, from coordinate 1,084,843 downwards.
AAGAATTAGTCTGGTTGGTGGAGCATGGCAATTCACTGTGCCAGCTGAGAAAAGCAGGCTATGACATTTTTTGATTCTTTCACTGCCTTTGGGAAGACAAAATCTCTTCCTTTCACAAACCTGACTATGAAGCTTAATTGATGTCCAAAGGGCCTTTACTGTACTGACATTCCTATGCTTAAGCTATAACCAAAGTCCTTTATAAAGGACCCAAACACTTATGAATGGCTGTAACCAAGAGTGGGCTGCAGAATGGATAACTGCAGGGACAGGAGGGACACAGGCAAGAAGATGCATGTGGTGTGCTGCTCCTGTGAGACACACATTAGGCAGAAAGGCTGCCCAGTCCGTCTGTCAGAAGAGCAAAGTGGGACAGAGTATTTTTGCAGAGCATGATTTGCAGTCACTAGGTGTAGAATGAGGTAGAGAGGGGTCAGGGAAATCCCTCACCTGAAGTTAGGGGAGATGTTTGTAGCCTGCAAACTCCCCACTAAGACAATACAAAAACTTAAACACCCCAGCCCTAATCTTTATGTCTTCTGTTTTGCTGTTGAGGCCCAAATAGCAGAACTAACATGAATCACACAGCGCAAATCATGCTCCTTCTGCCATCACTACCAATCTGTAAGTGTTTGGTGTTAAGCTGCCAACAAGCTAAAATGCATTGTGGATTTCAGAGCACTGAAAAATGTTGCATTCTCTCGCTGCCATCACCCTTACCTGCCTTTTATTTATTCCATACTATTCAAACTGATGGAGTGATACATTCAAACTCTTTTCATCACACTCCTGCTTATTTGCTCAAGCTATTTTCTGAATGTAAAGAGAAAAGGTCAAATACTAGGAACAGAGGGCACTCGTGATGTAGCAGCTGAAGCTGGGAACTGCAGTTGATAAAAATCTGAGGGGAATTTACATAGATCACAGACAGTCCTTGATTGGTTAAATGTTTCCAGTGAGAGGCTCACCTCTCAATGCTACCTAGGGGATAATGATTATATTCCACAGCAATTTCAACAGCATTCTTTCTTCTTATTTATTTGTCTGCTTTTCTCCCCATGTTTTTCAAACTGATCCATTTTCAAAACTGAAAACTGGATTTTCCTTTTGCCTTGGGTTATAGTAGCTCAGGAAACAGAACTGGGATGCTCCCATCTCATTCATTCAGAGAAGGTGGCTTTTAATAGTCAGGAAAGGAACTGTAATCTGACTTTTTCACATTCCTGACCACTAAACTAACAAGTAATAAAATATTATCAGTTTTTATTCCCCCAAAAGAGCCTCTGACACAAATTTTTCATCAAAACAGAAGAATGGAATGTTTTATACAGATTTATTAACACTGTAACTGCTGGGGGGGAAAAAAAGTAATGTTTATTTAAATATTTTAACCAACTTCAACTGTCAGTTTGTCTTCACACATTCATTTCTTTCTTTTTCTTCTGCCTGGCTAATTAGCGACAGTTCAATGAAATGTCCATATAGCACACTACTGCCTTATTGATATTTTCAATAAACTAATAAAGTGATTTTGCTTTTGTACACCACTATTATGGATATCACTTGGAGCTATCCCTACAACAAATGTATCTCCTATAAATTAAACAGTTTCCAGTCCATCAGCAGCTATTAGTATAATAATTATTCATTACATAATTTATGACTTCCATTGAAAGAATGATGCAAAATAAGCAATAAACTATCATTTGCTAAAGAAGCATTTCTGTACATCTTAGCTTGAAATGACTTTTTTTTGAACAAAATATAAATTAAATATAGAATTACTATTTCTCCTAAAATTTCAAGAATTTTAAGATACAAAACACACCATGTAGTACAAAAAAGATTAGAAAATGCTAGGATCATCAAGAACCCCATGTAATTTAAAGGCAACTTCAAGATAGCCCTCAATCAAGGCAAATATGTAGCCAGTAGACCAATTCTTTCAAGTATTCATCCACAGGTAGTAATTTAAAAAACAATCACAGTGGTGAATAAAAGCTGTTATGATCTATGAAGTACAGCAAGGTGCCATTCAGGAGAGTTGTTTTCAATCATCCATCTCTCAAAGTGCCTTCTGGAACAAACTTTAAAATGCTGTCTCTTCCAAAGTCAAATTTGAAGGAACAAGAAAAAAAAATTGTAACAAAATGTTTCTAGTATATTTAGTAGCACCTTTAATATTATGCTACAAATTATGTAGCCCACACAGAGGTTTCTTGGATAAGACAATCATTAGATGTAATACATATTTTCCTCACTAAATTCCAAAATTCAAAGTATTATAAGTACACAGTAACTCTAGGGTGTTAGAGATGTACGTTGATATCAAACAGAGCAGAGTTGGTTTTTAAAGTGACAAAGAAATTTAATTTCTATATTTTTGCTTATGGAATTGATAGCTACAGCAAATTCAAACTTTAAATCTTTTTAGACACTACTGAAGAGAACAGTGGTTGAATTACTTCATTACACTGCTAAACAGCACTTAAAACCTCCAACCATCCTCACAATTCCCATTCCAATACAGCACATTTTAGTTTCCTCATCCCACAGTTCCTTGATCATGTAATTAGTCCTTTAAAGGCAGAGGTGTTTGGGATTAAGGACTTCATGTTGGGTAGGATAAGAAGTACTTGCATTTAAACAGATTACATCAACACTTCATCTTGTCAAACTAGTATCTTCTTCCAAAATATGATGTCTAGGTAATTAGATGATCTAACACTAATAAAGCTGCATTTACCCACAAATGCCTGGTAAAAAATGAAGGGAAGGAACATCTGGACGTTGTCTGGTCCAACATACTGCCCGATGCCCAATTCTGAAACCAGACCAGGGTGCTTCTCAGTCATGCCCACAAGCATTCAGGGCAACTTATTCTAGTGTTTGCCCACAAATATCAGGCTACACTGCCAATTTTTTTTCTGATGCAGTAAATAATTGCAACTCCATTTTCAAAAATTTTTAAAGCTCTTCTGGGATGCAGATTATATACTGGCCCATCAGTTTCAATATAATGAACAGTAGTAATTATATTTCCATGTTAAAACTGTGGTTTCTATTGAAAAAAAAATCATCAGTTGCCTGCTGTTACTTTAACATTTGTATGGAAGACCAAAGTCAGTACTCATGTTGTACACATTCTATACTTATCCTTAGTGTCCACAACATGCAGGGATTGTGTTCAGGTGATCAAACTTTTCAAAATAATAACTTATAATAATAACTTATAAAAAAAGGTAATTTGACTTTTCACCAATAAAGAAGTACTATAAGCTTTTGTTGTGCTATGATCTTTAATGGGATCTTTTTCATTTTTGTTCTTGCTGCATTTTAAACCCTTCTACTCTGATGCACAACAAATTTGCACAAACAGACCTGTAGTATGACTGGAGTGTCAAACAGAAGCAACACATGGAAGGGGAATTACCTTCACCCTTTACTAGCACAAAATTTTATTCACAAACTCAAAACTCCAGTCTGCTAGTCTTTCTCTCTTTCATAAATTTATCAGACCACCCGAACAAACAAGTGTCAGCTAAATACTGCCCCATGAACCATTTTATTGTCTGAAAGAAACATATGAAGATTTTCACATGAATATCAAATGTATCTCAAGCAAACAGGTAGAACTGAAATACAGTAATGTGTTTCTCTGAAATAGAACAGTAAACATGGATTTTGTAAAATTTTGTGCTTGCTTCTTTTTATATAAGAAAAATAATTACAAATAAAGACTGTTATTCATCATATAGACTCTCTGCCCACTCTCCGACCTTCCAACTTAATATTGGATTTCCATTACCGGGTATATTCTTAGGATATTTCTACAGCAGATCCAAAGGTCTTAATACTAGAGGAAAAATTTGTCCCTAAATTGTCTCACTTGGACCTTGATGAGTTCGTACATAGCAGCAGGAAGCTTATTCATGTTCCTTGATTAGCTCAGAATTCTATGCAGTGTCCACATTCTTGAAAAGACAAAATATCACACAGAGTATAGGAATGGGCACTTTGAAAGATTTTTCCATCCCAATATTCCTTTTTTCCTTCATTATCAAGTGATCAAGTCATCAGGAGTACAGTTCAGGTGACCATGGCACTGGATTTCCAGGGTATGTGCTCATACTTCTGTTTAGATGCAACCATTCTTAAGTCAGGACCCTTTAGGCTTCTTGCTCACAAAAATTTTTTACAAGTGTCCCATCATCTCATGTTTGAAGTTAAGTACTCAGTTGTTCTGTAATCAAAATACCCATCAGGACATCACCACCATCACAGCCGCATGAAACTTTCATGGTATCTGAATGTTACTGTGTTCATCATCAGTGCAACATCAGCTTTAAACACTTCTGCGGGTCTTAAACAGATGGGCGCTTAATCACATCTAAGTAAAAAGAAGGCATTCAGACAAAGTTCTAATACTGGCCATTTAAAAAAACTTCAAATACAGTATTACAGGATAGCTATTTATGAGAGCTTATTCTCAAAAGATCTGCTAGAAACCTATTATCTTAATAAGCAATTAACTACTACCTCAATAAGTTCTGCCACGAGAAGGGTTCTTTAAATACTGTCGTCCCTCAACATCAGACACCTGCAGTGAAAGTGTTTCAAGAACTTCAGGTATCTGGATGAAGCTGCTTAACTAGCTAGGACACCAGCCAAATTCAGAATAAAATTTGAAAAAATTAAATTGATTAAATGATAAATCCTAAGTGTTGATTATGGGAACATTACTTCAGGGCATTTTATGAGTCTGTTTTGTTGTTGCTGTTTCTTTTTCAAAATACTCTTCATACATTTTTTAAAATACTAGCCACCCTAGGCACCACAACTGTGACCAGAAAGAAGATACATTACAATTTTTCAGCAAAACCTGGCTGAAAAAAATAATAAATAAATAAATAAAAAAACCCAAAACCAAAAACAAACCCAAACCAAAAAAACCCCCACAAACCACAAAAGACATGAAATATCAAATCTAGAAAGTTCTAAGGGTTTCGCATTAAAAATCTCTAACTGTTCTACATTTGTCCTCCAAGCTCATTTTCTTGCCAAGATCTTGCCTGGAAAAATAAAGTTTTGATGTCTTTCATGTACGAGCCAACAGGCCAGCCAGGTCCTGAATGCAAATCAGCAACCTGCTACAGCACAGAAGCCTGTGGCTCATTTTACATCATTGTAAGTCATGCTAGCAAGTAAGCCAGAACAACAACCATATAAGCAAACAAGAATAAAAGCAAGAATGAAAACCCAAAATCCATAACATCACAATAATTTATTTTACTATCAGCAATTAATTCACCTTCTAGACCATAGCATCATTAATTTAGCTAACAGCTGCTTAATCAACAACCCCTTTGCAAACTTAAAACTTCAGTTCACTAACTTTCTCTCCAAGAGTAGATATAAAATGAGAGCCTAGGGATTATCAATAATACAGACAAAAAAAAAAAAAAAAAAAAAAAAAAAAAAAAAAAAAAAAAAAAAAAAAAAAAAAAAAAAAAACAACCCAAAAAAACCCCACAAAAACCCAGAAACAGAAACAACCAAAGAAAACCAAATCACCACCACAACAAAAAAACAACCATAAAAGAATATGCAGAGTTCAGAAACTTAAACAGAACATCTGTTTACTGTATACTATCCTGCACAGTCAGCCTCCTTACTTGCTGCAGTTGTAAACCACTGACCAGGCTAGCCTGACTAAAAGGCTTATGGTATTTGTATACTTTCCTACATCCCATAATATCTCTATTCATTTAAACACTATTTCAGGAATGTCCTGTAGAGTCTTCAGATGATTATTCACATCCATAGCATTCTACTACTCATTAGAATGACTGTAAATGTGTTAGCAGTTCATTTCAAGCATTGCAGTACTCACAACATGACAGAAAGAGGTCATGTCTCAATTCCTTGTCAGATTGCTGCCTTGAATTGCATTCTCTTATGTATGCCCATTTATTCCTCAATGCTTGAGCCAAATACATTTTAAATATTTTATACTTCCATTCCAAATGATCCTTCCTCATGCTGTAGCCCACTAAAGCACCACCACAGCCTGCCACTTCTACATAAAACATAGGTGCAAACAAATGTGGGAAATATGAAAAACTTGACAAAGCTCCTACTGATCAGCAACATTAAGACATGAAAACACAAAAAAGACATTGATTTATGGGGTTTCTCCACATGCCTACATTTCAAACCAATTAATTAATTAATTCCATAAATTAAAGGGAACACTGTAACTTACTTCAGAAGGGTGAAGTTGGTGAAATTCAAGTCAGACCCTCAGAGATCACATCATCTGAGGTCTATCCTGTTTTCTTAATCTTACTCCATCCCTATGGACATTCCAAGAGTTTTGTCAGTTTGTCACTGTTCATTCTGGAATGTAAAACTAAATAGTTTTGTGTCTTCAACTCATACTATAACTTACTTTGTAAATCTTTCTGAGAGAAGTCCATAGCATTCCAAACTAGAACTCATTTCCACTGTACAATTACATCCGAACTATAAAGGGGACCACATGCACTTTTGCACTACTTTGCACTTCAAACTAAAAGTCTCGAGCAACAAAAGACTCAAAATACCATTTGGATCAGATCCTGCACACAATAAAATTTTCCATTACTGGGAAGGCAACTAAAATAAACCTCAGGAAAAAATATAGTCACAAATAACATTTTCAAGGTCATAATTTAGATTTTATTACAAATTACTGTACAAGAGGAGGACATGTTAAGACAGCACTAACACAATGAACTGAAAAAGTCCTGATTTTTCTTCTCTGTAACACGTGACTACACTGAATATACACTGCATAGGTCTTGGGAATAGGAGGATCAGATTTGGATGGACAGATGGCCTTAGGTACACATGGGAGTACGTTCCCAAGAGTACACAAAACCATAATCAAGTCTCATAGAGAACCCTTAGGCAGACCCTGACTTCTGTCACAGTTTTAACAATAAATGAGAACACAAGTAATGTGTTAATATATTTCTACTGAGAAAATGCTTCCTATATGAAATTTGAGCTCCTAAACTTCTGAAGTCTCCTGAGTTTCTCAGCAAAGAGTGCTTTTGCCATCTCTCATCAAAAATTATTTAAAAATAAAAGTAGATTATTTTATGCTCTACCAAGAAACAATGTATACAGAGATACCTCAAGCTGGGTATTCACAGTGCAACAGAACAGACAAAATGTCTTAAAATTTAAATCACATCTCAAGTAACAACACACATATGACAACAAAAGTATACTTGAGTGGTGGATAATCTATGAAACAAAAATGTCACTTAGCTCACAAGGAAATTCAGTATCACTAGCACCTCTTACGAACCCACCAAAGACTAAATCTAAGTCAAAGAAGCTTCATAAGCGGTAGCGACCACAGACTATTCCACGGAAGCAAAGTCCATTAGATATCACTACATGTCCTCCTTTCCCCATTGCCTTCCCAAAACTAAGAAGAACATCCAAATATCCCCTCTCTAGTTCATCTCCCAGCTGTTTCAGCCTTCCTGCACTGTAAATCTTTCTCCAATGACAACTAGTCTCTGCAGCATACTTTGCAGAGCAGAAGTCAAATCCAGCACCCCCTTGGTCAGGCTCTGCAAGAGTCAGAATGGTTCAGGAACACGAATCAAACCACAGGATAACACTATAATCACTTGCTAAATAATGGCATTTTATAAATACATTTATTTGGCTAATAACAGCATTTCAAAAATCTACCACATAAATCTGAATCACACCTCTGACACAAACTGATTTTTAACTGGTTTGTGCAGGATTACTGCTAAGATGAATTGAGTTTTTGCAGAGACATTTTGTTAACACTGGTGAAGAGGCAAAAATTCTGAATCTACATAGACTTTTTGCATAATCAAGAAAATGTGCATTAAGAATGAAGGGACTGGATGAATAAGAGTACTCCTTGTAGATCGGATCATCATGGCATCTCACAAGACAGACATTTCCGGGCTACACTGCAGTTTAACCACTAACAGTACTAGACAAAGGAAAAAAAACATCCCATTGTTTCTCCATCGGAAATAAATAAATGTCTTTCCCTGATAATTTTCTGCAGTCCATCACAGACAGCGAGTAAAGTTAAAATGCCCACGTTTTTAGCCAAAGTGGGTCATACCTCCTCTTTAGAAAGCATTAAGAGAACAATATAGCAAATACCCTGCCCAGAAGTGCCCTAGTGACTGACAGGCAGAAGAGACCAGAATTGTTCCTCCACAGTGTGATCCTGATAAAAACACTGCCTGCAGCTCTACGACAGGGGACACCTGTGCTTTGGTCAAATCCATCTTGACAAGATGCTACTAAGACATACGCCTGCCATTTAGCTAAAAGGCAGGCAACATTCATCATGCATTGGACATATTTTCTGCCATATGGCATGATGTGCTTGCACACAATTTGCAGACTATCAAAAGTTCATCTGCCATATGATTAAAAACAGCCCCATTCCCAGACAGACACTCCTAACTCTATGAGGGAGGTAAGCTCTTATGAGCAAAGGGACAGGCATTGAATCAGAGTAAGAATTCTTCACCAGTCAGATCTGTAAGCCTTAAAAAAAAGCTTATCTGGAAAAGACTACAGTTTAGCACTCAAAAGTACTTTAAAAAGAAACAATAAGTGTGTAAAGTACTATTCTTTCATTAGCAACAGGAGAAAGTTGCTCATATAAAAAGTGTGTCATCACAGAGTTTAGTTAAAATACAGATTCTCCTAGATCTTTTCCCCTGTACCAAAAGTCAAAAAATACTGGTATTTCTAGACACTGAAACCATAATTACCAGATCAATCAGCATATTATGGAAAGCATTCCAGTAGGTTGTTCTTTTCATTTTTGAAATAAAGATTGAAGGTTTATTTCACTAACTGAGAAAAACAGCACTGACATATCAAAGCAGGTCCAACTTGAAATATTGTATTGCATACAGCAAGAGTATACAGAAGTTCAGGTTTGTTCTCCCAAGATAATGTGCCTTTACATACCCACACAATTACTTTGAATACAATATGTATTCAGAGTTGATGAGATAAAGTTGCCTTTCTTCAAGTACAAACAGTATCCAAGTTCAAAGGACAGCATCTGATCTCATTCTATAAGATGCAAATGATCATTTCACTTGACAGGACAAACTGACAGACTGACTAACCCACAAGTCCTAACCAACAAAAAAAATTCCAAAAGCAAATTAGCTTTTAAAAAGTATGCTTAAACGAAGAGGGAAAAGAACCTCTCCCCCAAGAAGCTCTTTTAAAAACAGGAGTCAGAGATTGACTTCATTAGGTAGGAACTTCACCATCATTAACGGTTTTGCACAGAAAAAGTCACTGGGAAGAGCAATAGTATTCATCAAAACCCAATATGTGCTACTTGAAAGACCCAAACCCTACATCCACAAAGCAAATCTCTTCAAATTCCTGAAGAAACACAAAAGGAAAACCATAACTACTATATAACCCCTTTTCAGCCACTAGCTTCTCCTTCCAAATGAAGGACAAGTCAAGCTGTCCATGCAATGACGACCTCAAATACATGAAGACAAATGGCTCCAGTTTGTTTCACACAATAAGACATTAAAAACCTTGAACTACACCATTTATTCTGGTGAGACACTTTGCATCAGAGAATAAGGCACATTTTATGAGTAATTAGGAGCAAAATGCATCAAAGAATTTCTTATCTACTTTCATAAACAGTAGAAATTAACTATTCATAAGCTTATTGTCAACAGCAGCACATTCCCCAAGAAACAGCTTCTAATTCTGCAACCATGCAATCACAAAAATTCTCATTAATACAAACTTCACAGCAACAAACATTTAAAAGGTCAGTAAAAAATTCTGCAACATCATAAAGGTGTTTTGGTGACAGAAAATATATTTAGAATCAGGACATCTGTGACAGTTACTACTGACTCACCCAACAAAGATGAACACAAAGACATGCACAAGAAAACAGTGGAGACACCCAACAACAGAAATGGACACCTAAGACAAAAGTTCCATGGCAACTAGGACTGATCTTCATCTTGATTTCTACAGTACCACTCTCCCCTTTTGCTCCCAGCCCTGGACTTGCCTCCTGGTCCCATTAGCATTAGTAGCCATTCAGCAACACAACACGCTGATTCTGCTGGAAAACAACCCTAAAAACAATGGGGTTCATTTTAGCCAAATCATCTCCCGGGCTCGGTTTTGGTGACAGAAGGAGGACATGTAAGCATAAGCAGAACCATGCCAGTCTGGATTCAGTAGGCTGCATTATCCTCCTGGAATACTTTTCTACTTCACTTCCAGGTTGCTTAAATTCTTAAGAACTTAAACATTACAGCATAACAGTTGTGGAATCTTAGCATCATTTCTATTCATGCCTTTCTGAAAGTGTATCACCATGGAAATGTTATTGTATGTAAATATTTGTTTATCCATTTTCAATCTTTTCCATTACTTCCAGGAGTACTAGTCCAGCTTTCAGTCACCTATGTGATGTATAAATTGTTAAATCACAGATATCTATAACACTTTTTTCGGCTAAAAAGAAAGTAGCAAGAAACCAAAACCAAATTCTTTTCACAAAATTCAACTTATCTCTTGATGTTACAAACATTAGTAAGTGGAAGTAGAGAAATCCTCTTATCTTATTAGAATAATCTTAGTATCATGTTCAAAGCACAGAATTTTAACCAAACAGTTGAAGACTGGTTATTTAACTGGAAAAAAAAATCAAGAACTCCAAATGCAATCTGTACAGATCTTTAAAATTATAAATGATTTTTCATATTTCATCTATATATTGACTCTCCTTATTTACCTTCATGTGTACAACTTCTCATTAAGTCTTACATTGTGCATGACAACTATTGAAACACTATTTTGTGAGATAAGTTTTAATCAAAATAGCTGTGGTAGGCAAGTACTACAGACACAGGTCTGGATAAACCACAGCCTGTAGCACTTGTCCCATTTCACATACCAGGTCACAGTTCTTGGCTGTGACCAGCAGTACATACTTTGCACACATAAGCAAATACTCTGCAGTATTTCCTGACTTGTTAACTTCACATGCTCCGAGATGAAAGACACAGTGCAGCTCTATCACGGCCAGAGAACTAAAGAATAAAAGTGTTATCTCGGAGTTACACAGCCATTTTCACTAATGCTAAAATCAAAAACACACAGCCCCATACCAATGACAGACTGGTCAAAAAACTCACATACACAATCACTTCGTGTTTTAACACTGTCTGATGCTATCACAGCTATAGTAGCTCTGCAATATTAGAATTCTACTTTACACTGGATAAACAAATGAAGATGTCAGAACTTCAGACACAGCTAGTCTCTCATTGCATGTTCAGTACTTGCTTCATGGGTTTTATTTTGAATAAATACAGATCAATTAAGTAAAAACAGTCCTCAACCTGTCACTGAAATCAGAATGAGATACTAGACTGCTTCACAGGGAGCATGCACATTCCTGAGCAGACAAGGAGGCAGAAATAAATTAGGTGGAACTGGGATAAAAAACAGCAAATTATACTACAGGATGAAACAGGGAAGAAAAAGATATTTGGGGGAAAATATTGTTGCCCTATCTCACTACAGGATTATTCCAAGCTGTACACCTCGGAGTGCTATCAAAGGATTCTCTACTGATTTTTCAAAAGAGCAAGTTGACCATTGTTTTTTAAGGCTCAAATGTCATAATATATATGTTGAAACAATCATTTAGCAGCTCCACATCAGCAAAAATATAAAAGCCTCACTCTCTCCTCAGTTACTAGCAAACAAGGGAAGGGAAGATAGAAAAGGAATGAGAAATGATGTGAGAAACCAGTGATGGTTTGCCATTAAATTCATTCTTAGCAAGCAGCAGCCCAAAGAAAGGCCTTTATCAGGTAGTTACCAGAGTGGTAAATGATCAGCATTGAGGTTAGCACTTAAAACAGAATTAAGATCAATCCCTTTCAAACTATAATAACTAACACTTATTATTTTATTCATCTGTCACAGCACAGCTTTCTTACATGCATGAAAGAATCAATCCAAACGTATTTTTGAGTCTCTGATGATGCCTCTCACCCTGTTATTTCATTTCTGCTTGCCTCTTATTTGCTACCTTTAATGAGCCCAGTGTCTTGTATGACTCCTATTTCTGCTGTGACTGAAAGCCTTTTACCATGCATCCCTGAGCTACAGCAATGTCCAGGAAAGAGACAGAATGAAAGTCCCCCTGCTTAAATAACTTCAACTTCAGTATCTTCAGTACTCACTGTCTCTGCTGTTCACAAGACAAGAGAAAGCAAGTTCCAGTGAGAAGGTAAGGAAAAAATAATAAACTGCCCTTCTTTTCTATGGAAAAAGAGCAAATGATATTTAATTGCTGAAACCTAGTAAATTTTTTAATTCAGACAAATCTAGCACAAGTTACAGAATTCCATGCTAAAAATTGTAGTGTTTTCACCCCTCCCCGCCCCCCCCAAAGATGAAAGCAGCAGTGGAAACTGCATTCCCTATTCACAAAGCAAACTCTTTCACAATCTCAAAACTTATGAAGTTCTCTGGTTTTCTGCACATTCAATACTTCTCAAGCACTTTCTTAGTTATACAGTTAGCAAGTACTCTGGAAGCATTTTAGCAAAAGCATAGTATAAACTATTTCAAATGTGCAAACGTATTTTTAAAATATTTTAGCCCTCAGTGGAAAGCAAAGTAAGAACAGAAAGGACAGTTTTGTTTTCATAGCATCTCATTCCTTACCACTGATAGGAGTGGGACAAAAGTATAGATAAATATTTAAATGCAGATCACTCATATCTTCAGTGTTTGTGATGCAGAACTCATTTTAGGCAAGCTATAAAAAAACCTATCTGTTTTGAGTCAATGGTGATCAGCAGTGTGCATTGGACTATTCATTATGTGGAAACCAAGATATGAGAAGCCCTGAATTCATGGTAAGAAAACCAAGCATCATCCAACTGCTGAAAAATTCAGGTTACTGAGATTCCTATCTCAAATTTCACTCCTCCTTGGTGCATTACTCTGTTGGTTCCACTAAGGAAAGTAACAAACATGAGGCCTATGTAAAACGTGTGGAATGATGAAAAAAAGAGAAAAATTTTCCTTTTCAAATTCCTGTTCCACCTCAAGCCCCTATTAATAATCAGAAAAAAAAACCCAAAGCAATACTTTTACAATAACTTAGTATTCCAAGAATTTGAAACAGTTTCCAGGGAACTTCAAAAACCAGTATGCATTGCTCTAACCCTTTCTCCCCTTTTCATCTGTTTCATCCTCTTCAGTCCATAGTTGTCTTTTAATATTTTCATCAAGTAGTAGTAGGATAAAATTGTTACTTTGGGCTATTTCCCTTACAATAAGCCAGTTCCAGAACTGTCATGACCAGCAAGTTCTCAGCTTGCTGTAGCTTAAGGGAGTCATGAACAAAGAAATCACATCTATATATTTAGTGAGTGAAGATGTTGCTACAAATCTCACATTCTTGCCTTTATGTCCCTCTGTCTATCTGAATTATAGATCTTAAAGTGCCCTCTCTTTTGGGCCACCAGCCTTCAAAACAAATCAGCACAGAACAGTAAGTGTCTGGAGAGAAAAACCCCTGGTGAACAGTGCAAAACATTAAAAACTCCTGAGCTTCCACAACATTCCTAAAACAGAAGGCAAGTCACTATTGCCCTTGAAAGTGTGAGATTCTCTAACATCAGTGGGATTGTTCAGATACATAAAGTGGGCAAAGCTAAAAACTAAGCTGATGTAAGTTTTTTTCCATGGCTGCACACAAGGCTATAATTGTATTAACAGACCTGCACCACCTAAGCAGTAACAAATACATGTTTTAGAAAGGAACATGAGGAAAAATATTAAAAAGCACAAGAACCACAAACACATCTTTCCAAGAAGCTTTCAAATACGGCATTTTCAACTGCCCTCTTATTTCTAGATGTGAATATTCTAAACCAGTAACAAAGAAGTTCCTAATAGTGCTCAAATACACCTGGCAATTTACAAACATACGGCTGATGTCTCAAAGCACTAGTTTTCAATATCTTCCGAATCAAAGAAGATAAAAATTATTTTAGAACATTAAGTATGACTTTTCTATGTAATCATCCAGGGAATGCAGTGTAACAACAGCAGGAGAATTGTTGGTAAAAACTCATCTATTTTACACTTGCTTTACCAGTGAAATGTTTTAGAAGACTGTGTACTATAATATTCCAAAGGTACATCATGAAAACTTTATGATCTCTATGAGGGAAAATAGTTGGGGGGAAAAAGTCTTAAAGTATCACCAGACAAGGCATCATGTTTTCAGTCATTCTTTAGAATCCATTACCTCCATTTGGACAATTTAATGTAAGTTTTAGAAACAGCAATAACCCAGTGTATTGACAAACTTGGAAAATCACTTTTCTACTTTTCCAACAAGCTCAAATAATGTCCTGTATGGTTTCCAAACGTACATTCTCAAAATACGTGGAAGATAAAACTGAATCAAAAGCAAAATCATCACAAGATTTTCATTAATGTCTTATTAATTTTTCCAAAACAGGTCACAAATATAAATACAGACTGCAAATAGAGATATTGTAAAAACAAATACTGCAAGTTGCACATCAAATGGGCTTATTAGTCTCTCTTCTGAGCAGACAATTCAGCTTCACAGCTGAGCCATGTACACTAAAGCATGGATTCTCTTAAGTACCTAGGGCAAAATCCCTTTTTGTTTGTTTTGCATGACTGACACAGGTTAACAATTACTGCAAACACTACTCTTCTGAAAAAGGTCTTTATAATCTGTAATGAGAACTAAGGAAGTAAAGTCTCAGGACTTGGTTTCCCTTTCACCTGTAAGGTATTAATGAAACAATATTTATCCTATCCCTATAGGATGGTAAACACACAAGTGTTATGTCACTGCCTACTCTGTTAATGAGAGTGAAGACTCAAATTTTACCATCAAATATGAATAGTCTTCAACTTTTCAGGACTACAGAATGTATTAAATTAAATTAGTAGTATATTCATTCAGGCAGTATTACAGCAAATACATTCCATATCACATTTTGCTTTACCTCAATCATTCCATCTTCTACTCTGCTTTGAAAACACACATTTAGGTCTAAAACGAAACAAAAGTTCATAACCACTATTTCTAGAGACAGTAAAGACAGAAGTTTTATACTGCCCGCATTTAAAAAAAAAAAACAAACAACAAACACCCAAGAATGCCATGGTGTAATAAATAACATTGCCCTGTATACCTTATCACCTCACTAATATTTACAAGGTAATTAACATGTTGTGTAGTACAGAGGAATTTAAGCATGAAGTTTGCCACCACTGGAATTTGCTGTTATAGCAAATAAGACTGAGCAGTGGGCCTTACACAGCTAATGATGCTCGTCAAAATTTCCCTCTGCAGCCTGCAGCCAGCAAGCTTTTCTGAGTTCACCTGAGAAACAGAAACCTAGGCCTTCATTTATAATTCAGCGCTGTTTGTTTCATACATTTCTAATGCCTTTTAAAAGTTTTTGGGTTTGTTTTTTTTTTTAATAATAAGACTGCCCTGTTTTCAATTGCAAAATCGTATTTGGGAGTTTAATTACTTTTCAGCACCACTTGGGACAAAAGATACATTTCGCATCTTGCGGGCCCGTGATGCAGCTGTGACAAACAGTCATTGAAGCCAAGGCACGGGGGCAGGATCCGTGTCCAGCTGGCGGAGCTGCCCCGGGCACTGCGGGACGAGCAGCCCCCGCAGGGCGCTCCCCTGGCCGGAGCTCTCCACGGGAGTGTTACAGAGCCCGGCCCGGGCAGCGCGGGACAGCCTCACCCGCCGGGGCTCTCCCGCGGGAGGGTTACAGAGCTGCCCCGGGAGGGGGGCAGCACCGGGCCCGGCC
>VWZU01003589.1:1032592-1067976 GCA_013397095.1 Sterrhoptilus dennistouni | reverse complement strand
CTTGGTCTGCACCGGGGGGCGCGGGAGACTGTCCCGGGGCACGGCCCGGCCCCGGGAAAAGGCGGCCCCTAAGGCGGGGCCGTGTCCAGTTCCCTCTCCCAGCCGCTCAGGACCCTCTAACCTCCTTCACATCCTTGTGAACGCTCCCTAAAGTCCACTAAGGTTCAAGGGTTCCTATAAAGGACGTGGATATTTAAAATACTTGAGTTGAAATTTTAAATACAAATGGAAACCCCTCTTTAGCGTGGAAGTACCTAAATTTGTTTTTGCGCGTTTGTTGATTTGGGGTTATTTTAACAGAACCACCAGTGAGGAGTATCTGTAGGCCAGGGCGCCCTGGGCTGCTGCGGCCTGGCGAGCAAACATCCGAGTGGCATTAGGTATAGACACCAGGTGTGGGTTACTGAGGGTTTATCTCGCATTTGCCATAGGAGAAGAGTTCCCCAGGCTGGTTACCATGGCTCGGCTGATAGAAGGTAACTTAATGAGCTCTATTAATTTGCATGCGGATCTGATTCCCAAGATCTGGCAGCAGAAGGAGAGCATCAATGGAGGAATGTGACTCTTTAGTTTAGCAGCTAGGATTCCTAGGTAACTCAAGTCCCTGTTTCCTAGAACGTTTTATTTCTTTTCATTTAAAGTTACTGGCTTTAAGTAACAAGATTTTCCTGGGAGGGGAAGTCTCGAATCCACACCTGTATTTGTTTGGTGTGTTTTTTTGTTTTTTTTTTTTTTTTTTTTTTTTTTTTTTTTTTTTTTTTTTTTTTTTTTTTTTTTTTTTTTTTTTTTGTTGTTGTTGTTGTTTGGTTTGGTGAGGGTTTTTTTGGGGGTTTTGTTTGTTTGTTTGTTTTTAATGTCTATTTATCTCTCTATTATAGCTTTCTATAAATTATAGCTCTATAAATTATTCTTCTGGGGCAATTTGCACTTGTTAAGTACTGGACTTGTTCTGTGCATAACAAGTGTTTGGATTCCACTTCAGAGGCCACATCTCTGACAAGCATTGAAGTAACTAATTTACAGCTAAGTCCTACCATTGGGTCTGCTCCTAAGTAGAATAATGTACCAGCAAGATATTTTTTTAATTTAGCTAATTGCCAGTCTGGTACAGGTAAGATCTGTATTATTTTAGTCATTTCACTTATTTTATTCTGCAACCTTGTTTCCAAATGACCCATATGCCTCCCTCCTCCAGACTCTCTTGAAGATTTTGGCATCTGTTGTATTAAAGTAATGTGCAGTGAAACTACATAATGAAGTAAGGTCTTGGTTGTGGAGAAAAATTGAGCTGTCCTAACTTCTGGATATCCCTAAGAGTTGAGCTGCTTGGGGAATGCAGCAGGATCATTGCTTATTAAAGAGACAGATGCATTTATTTTCATTGAGAATATTGTTTCAATGACTGATTGGTTTGTGAGGGCCAGTTTTCCTGTTCATCAGTAGAAAAATAAAAAATCTCCAGTTTAACTGAGCATTTAGTTTGTGTCCTTTTAAACAGTCTGCTCAATTTTATAATTCATCTGTAGATGTTGCCCTACAGTGAGAAATTATATGTGGCAGTTGTGGGACAGGATAAACTGAATTTCCTTTTCCATTTTAAAGTTCAATTTGCATTATCAATACGACATTTTGTTATGTAAGTTGATAAAAATGAAGAAATTAAGAAAAATAATGAAATTGTAAAATCTGTAATACCAAAACAAAACTGGAGCATCATTTGTGTCAATACTTCCTCTGAAGGTAGTCATGGCACTTGAGGGAATACTCAGTTCCTACTCTCTGTCACCAGCAAGGCAGCCAGACCCACATCTTTGATTATTGGTGAGATGAGATTCACATGGATGTGGATCTGAGTTATAACCATATTTACCAATGTAATGCTTCTCATCAGAAGACACCAATATTTTAATTTGCATGGATAAATGAAAATTTTAGTTCTTAAATTTTGAAATAAATACACTTAAGTCATTGCATAATTGTGTCATTTCTATATATATATGCTTGTGTGTCTATATAGAGATGTGCTTACACTGAAGTATAAACTATTGCCTGGTGTTAGGGTCTCCCCTTCCTCCCTCTTTTTTCCATTGCTTGAGTACTTTGTTGTGTTTGCATTCTTAGTTAGAGTCCACAGTCTAGAATGCCAGTTTAGAGCTACGTGACAGCGTGTGCATGACAGACAAAAAGTGGGTGTTATTTGTGTAAATAGACCTTTAATATTGCCAAGGAGAACATATGGCTTTTCGAAGGTATTTTTTCAAGTATACCTCCTGCATTTCAACTGATAACCTGCCTAGCATGTTGTGCTGACATTGTCAGCTGACAGCATACCAGAGATGGTTTGGCTTAATTGCATAAGACAGCATAGTTCAGGAGATGTAAGCATGCTTTATTCAAAACACAGAAGGTTTCGTATGAAGGAGGAGTTCCAAAAGCATGAAACAGTGTGGCTATGGCATGATTTAAGTATCTATCAGAAAGTATGATAAATAGCAAGAGGTAATCAATGCAGAGAAGCTAATAATTCCTATCTTTTGCTTTGTATGTGCATGTTTAACTGGCCTGAAGAAATTCCCATGGTAAGTAGTGCTTAATTAAGGAATTGAGCTAAAGGGAAATAGAATCATAACCGTTTTGTGTCAGCTAGAAGAAAACATGTCTGTGTGAAAATTCAGAACACAAGTATGGAAATGGCTGTATCCAGAAAGGAGCTCTTCAAAGGCCTATACTTACATCCTGTCACGTAACAAGAAACATACCCACTCCAGTCTTTGCTAATGTAGTTAATCTCCTGATAATCTCTGCTTGCTTCTTCTTTCATAATAAGTCTCTTCCTGGGGCTGACTGTGATCAAAAAACCTGTGTTTGTACCTTGTCCTTCCCTAATAGAAGACTCTCTTAGTTTGAGGATCCACTGGAGTGTCATCCCTGATGAAATGTACAGCTGTTACAGCTCTAACTCCTACTATCCACAAATGGCTCTCAAGCAGTCTCCCTGAAAATTTCCATTGTTCAGCTTTCACTACTTGTACACAGAATTTGAGTACAGAATGAATTATGAAGTATGGTAACAGAATTAATTTCTAGAAGCACCTGACAACAATATTTAAAAATATATATTGGTTATATTGGGGATTTTTTGAACACTTAAACCACCAAATATGTACAATGAGTCTGACTTCTGTCACATGTAGCTACTGTAGACCCTTAAAAAGTAATCAGTATTTTGCATATTATTAATATTTGTTTATTTAACAACAGTGAATTTTATCTGACAAGCTATGTTTTCAAAGAAAAAAGCATGTACCAAAAAGTTCTCCCATGTGCAGTGAGATTTTTACTTTAAAAAGTGTTTAAGAAGTCCTGCAAAGAAAAACTGTACATTCATGAGGGAGGAAAGAAGGAGAAGTGCTGCTTTTACTGTTGTCAGCTTCTGATGCATGTATACATCTGAGAGCAAAAGATCTTCGAATAATACTGTTTCTGGTTGAATTTATGATGAAGCTCTGCAGAATCGATGGAGCCAGATACTGTTTATGCTCATCCAGCTTTTCTTGTTATTCCAAAACCTGCTCTCTCCAGTTACATCTGATTGAACAGCTTGCTGCTTAGACAGTTCTACAAAGATTTCCCAGAGTATCAGTGAAAAAAGACTATACCAGGTTCTGCTTCAAATTAATATATACTAGTTTTATTTTTCCCCAGAATTTTGACCTCTTTTTTTTTGCTTTTTTGCATGCGTAGGAGAAAGTACTGAGCAATTACATGTTTTGAATCAAGACATACTACAAATCTGAAGGTAAGCACAGAGAATGATTTTAAATCAGTATTAGTCTGATTAAAAAGTTTAGAGTAGAAAATGAAAAGTTTAGAATGGAAATGATGTGATATGAACTTTGCCTCAAAGTTAGCTATGGAAAAGTGAGCAATGTTTTCATGGTAAAATATTCTTAAACTCATCCCAAGCCAGTCATTAAACTGACTTGGCATTCAATTCTGTTAAGTCTGATTCATACTGCTGAAATTTCTGTGGACAAAGAAAAAAGAGGATGGAGAATTTTGGTTGTTCCAAAACCCCTAGGACTGAAGAGGTCCAAGTTAGTATCTGATGCCTATTCCCAAAAAATTGTTGATGCAGTCTTGGTATTAAATCTCCCACAGTAACGGTCTCACTGCATCTTTTGTGTATTTCTGATACTCATACACATATTTAGGTTTCCTATGTTTTGTCATATCTATGGAATTACACTGTCTATTTGCTGCTTCCTGATGGCTTTGGAAAACCACAAAGCATGTCTGGTTAGCCAAGAAGGTTCCCCAGAGCCTCGTCTTCTCTTATAGCCACGTGTAAGAAAGAAGCTGGCCAGCAATAGAGGGTTACTGCTCATTGTAATGAAGGGAAGAATGGAGGAATTTCTCAATAACAGTTCCTTAGGTGGTGAACAGCAGTTAATTTCTTGAAGCATTCAAGATGTTTCATGAGTTAGTATTCAAGTTCACAGGTTACAGAGCTAATGCTTTTAACAGTCCCTCTCTACTCTTTCAAGGAGTTAACTTTCCCACCTCAGCCAGAAGAAAGCACTTAGTGTACCTTTGCTGTGTTGTATCTAAGGGGGGAAACATGAAAAGTCATGTTGCTTCTGAAATCTGCATCCTGAAGTACATTTCTTCTCTGTATTAGCCATGTACTTTCAGGAACACTGTGCAGTGAATGAAGTAGACTAGAATAATAGAGTATGTAACACCTGTATTACAAAAGAGAAAATCATTCTGTGACTGATGGAGAGGCTTAGGGAACCTTTCTTCTAACAAATGAAAAATTGTATTTTAAATGCAAAGGAATATGGACTTGCCAAACTCTAATAATAAAAAAGTGTTTCTTTTCCCCTTTACCCACATTTCATCTCTTATTTCCTCTCAAAAATACAGTTTCTTTGCATGATTCTGGAGTATTTTGATGTCTGACCTAGCCTACAACAAAGGAACCTCAATCCTGTCTTACTGCTAAGTGAAGCTAAAAACCATGCTGCAAAAATAAAATCAATCTGTGCAAATCTATAGCAAAAATGAAACTGATCCATCAATGATTGGACGATTTAGCACTTCTAGACTGCTGTAGATGTTGCTGAATTGTACGAATCATTCCATGGCAATTTTCATTCTTGTCTGGTTATCCAAAACCCAGAATCCCAATGTTTGCACTTTTTTGAGGACTGAAACAATTTGAAGAATACAGCATGATATTGTTATGTCCACTTTTCAGTGCACGTCAAAAAAAGAATCATGTTGAGTGACAGGATGGAGTAAAAAATACCTGTATGTAATAGGATAGGTATTAGAATGTTGAGAGCTTTCCGCTCCTGAACTGAATCTATTGAACTGAATAGTGTCAATTTTATTATTTCAATATGTGGTCTCAGAACTGCTTGGGATAATTTTTATTATCACAAGGAAAACATTATAATTCATACAAAAAATCCTTTTTTTAATATCTTATTCCCAGGTAAAATATGTATAGAAGTTATCAATTCTATATTGTCAAGCGTGTGTTATGAAATGCTTGTGCAAAATTTAAGTATTAAATAATGCATAATCCTTGGAGTATGAAATGTCAGAGTTGTCGCTGATAATCAGCTGTTCTGTAAAGGTGAAAGCAAAAGGATATATAGTTGATGCTTATACCAAAGGAATCACTGGATTACGGGCTGATGGAGGTTGGAAGGTGTCATGTGGAAGTCGTCCTGTTCAATCTGATTACACAGGGCCACCTAGAGACAATTCCCCGGGATCATGTCCAGGCATTCTCTTTAGTTTCTCCAAGGATGGAGATTCCCCAGCCCCTCAGGTCAACCTGCTCCACTGCTTGGTCACCCTCACAGGAAAAAGGTACTTCATGATGTTCAGAGGGAAACTCCTTGTCTCAGTTTGTGCCCATTGCCTCTGATCCTGTCACTGAGCACTACTGAAAAGAGCCTGGCTCCATCTTGTTTGCATCCTTCCTTCAGGCATTTCTATACAATCATGAGATACAAGTGAGCCTTCTCTTCACCAGGCTCAGGAGTCCCACTTGCTCAGTCTTTACTCATGTGTGAGGTACTCCAGCCCCTTAATCATCCTTGTGTGGGGCTTTGCTGGACTCTTGCACAGGGAAGCCCATAATTGCACCCAGCATGCCAGATGTGACCTGTGCTGAGCAGAGGACAAGGATCACCTTCCTTGATCACCTTGTATCACCAAGGATCACCTTGGCCTGCAGTGTGTGCATGCAGTTATTCCTCCTCAGGTACAGGATTTTTTTTTTTCCTGAACTTCATGAGGTTCCCATTTGCTCATTTCTCCATGTCTTTAAAGGGTACGAAACTTTTCCTTATAAATCAAAAATACCAAACCAAAAAAACTGCTGAACGGCAAACTGGCTTCTTGAACTGTAGGCCACAGGTGCCCTGGCAAGCAAGTGGCTGGATGTTTGGAATCAGTAGTGCTTTGCCTTTAGTCTGACTAGACAATCAGAACAAGTGATAAACTGTCTCAAGATTGTGGTCTCTGCAGCTGTCAGTGGTGTTGCAGACATCATCTCTCATAAAAGACCTTGGTTCTTCTACAGAAGCATTAATACATGACTGTACAGCTCAACATGCCATGTTCAGTAATTGAAACAAATTGAAGTATGGGAGGTTTATATAAAGAAGAAAAGCAGTGTTTTCAAATACTGGTTCAGAAACTCTCTGATCACTTAACATGGACCCCTTTTTTTCCCAACATAAATGTGAAAGAAGTGCAATACTCTTGTGCAGCAGCATGCTTCCCACTCTGGGAACACAGAAACAATAAGTTTGGACATTTCTTTTAGATTGCAGAATTAGGTTTTCTACCCCAAGAACATAAGGTGGAGCATATCTTCAAAATACAGAACAAGGTACAGCTTCCATTTAGTTTCACCCCCTGTACTTAAACCAGGATTCATGGTGATTTTTGATATATCACTGATGGTCACCGTGTCCCCACAGTGTGTACTGTCATACCTTTACCAACCTTGCTGTTCCCTTCTCTGGAGGATCCCCACACCACCACTTGGAAGAGTCTTGTAAGTGGCTGTAGGCTCTCTTTACCTGGCTGTGCACAAGTGGCAGAGGACCATGCTGCCAACAGTGACATCTGCTGTTCGAGTCAGTGCCTGGGGCTGTCATTGAAACAATTCCACTCAGCCAGAAATTAGAGTCAAAGCCAAAACAGGAGTGCTTAGCCTGGGTTCTGCTCGGGCAGGGCTCTGAGTGAAGGGGAATACACTGCACATCCTGCAGTGGCCTCAAAACAGCACCAGTAGCCACTCTGGCAGTGAAGGCTGGAAGAAGACTCTGTGGTTCCCTAGAGTTCAAGAAGAATGCATAATGTGATTCTTGGGCTTGTCCTGTGCAAGGCCAGCAGCTGGAGTCAGTGATCCTTGTGAGTCCGTTCCAACTCAGGGACTTATTGTATGACTCTAAGAAGCAGCAAGTGGAAATTGAGGGCTGTTGACACCCTTCCAATTGGTGTGCCTTCTACACTATTTTCAGGGAGTGAGCTGTTCTCAAGCTACATGTAACATTACTAATCATAGGTGCCAAAATGCTGTTAAGAGAAAACAAAGATCTGTCCAATTAAAACCAGATTAAAAAAAAATTAGATGATTTTCATAGATTATGGGCAAGCTAACACAAGCTTTTTTGTTTGTTTGTTTTGGGAAGAGGAGGCAAGGAAATACCCTGAGGTAAGGAAGGAAAAGATAATGAGTTCTTTATGAATAGAGATTTTCTTGAATGAAGTAAATCCTTAAATCATGTTTCAGGAAAAAAAAAATCAAAAAATAGCATAAAAATCTCCAAAGCACGTATTGCACATTTTGTGTCCATAATATCACATGAAAGAGTAATGCTTTTATGTATTTATCTTTAAGAGCTCTTTTTTGATGTATCAACATAAATGAATAAAAACTGAAAATAGATAAAACTTTTCCACTGTAGTGAACTTGCAGTGCTGCTCCTGCCCGTAATCCTGTAAGGCAAGAAAGAAAAGATAGTGGTACACTGCCTTTTAATGCAGCAGGGTTTACAGTAACGCATTCACAGTATTCCACATCTATGCAATATACTTCTCTAGCAGTCTCATTTTAATAATATATTCTAATCCATTAAACTCACTCTGGTGAGCTTGCAGTGAACCATGACATTTCCAAATCAAAGTAAAATAAAAAAAACAAACAGACTGCACAGCTAAAATCTTTTTCATAACCTTTTACTGGTTTACAGAGGATTCATATGTTTAAATATACAAAAGCATCATGACAGAATAATTATGATGTTTTGTCATGTCGTATTTTTTGAAACCATGTCAAATGCTGAGCTTAAGGGCCTGCAGAAAACTAAGAAATTACAAAAGAAAATAAAACAAAACCAAAGCCAAGCTATGAGGGATGAAAGACAAAGGGTAATGAGCACATCACAACTTTGTTTTCTCTGCTGCTGCACCTGACAGTTGATACTTCTGCAGCACCAAGCAAAGTCCTGCTAGTCCAGTGATTTCAATTCTTAACCTGATCCCATATTCCAAATGGCATCCAGCCTGGCTGCAGGGCAAACCATGTCAATTCCAGGGTATGACGGGGCTTCTTCACCTCTGGAAAGCCTTGCTTTTCCTGACCAATGCTGGGATATAACCTACTTGGATTGTTACACATGATTTCTGAAGTCTGAGATTATTTCAATGTGTAGTTAGGCTTATTCGTATTTTTAATGTGTACCTGTATAAGCAAATTGTTCTGGGACAAGTCACAGGAGCAGACTTTCTTGAAAGCAAACATGAAGCCAGTAGGAAGAAAACTAATTTGCTAAACTAAGCAAGAGTAATGGAATACCAAACCAAATTGGAAGGTTGCCTTCAAATGATTTCAGGAAACCCAAAGAGCTGAATGTTAGTAACTGTTCAATTTTTAATTGAAGCAAGTCAGTCAGGGGATTTTTGCTCCTAAAACCTCCATAGATTTTAATTTATATATACCAGGGTTAAGCATAGCTATACCATTTCCATCACAGAATTCTTCACTCTTGTATTTTATCAAATGTGTTTAAATCTCATCCTGAAAAAGTGGAAATTAATATTTCTATTTTGCAAGTGTACATAATATGATCAAACAAGTTCTTAATCTCTTCTTTGGTAAGTTTTCCCTGTAAAGCCCACTTCCCAGTCACTTAATAATTTTCATTTCTCTCTTCTGACTTCACTCCAGTTAAAGGAGCTTTTTTCTCTTTGAAATGTCAGAAGTAGGACTATCTCCCCATCATTGGTCACACTAATACCAGATATAGAGAGGAAGCATCTCTCCACCTCTGCTACAGTTTCCATTTCATTTTGCCATAGGCTGGATTAACTCCTGTTACACCACCTCATTGGGGCAAACTCGTGTCCAAGAATTGCTGCTGTGACTGAAGCTCGTCTTCTGAGGCAGATTCCGAGGACCAAGGACACCCTTCTCTACTGATAACCTGCATACTTCTTCCCTAGATAACACTTTTTTTTTTCCTATTGAATCCCTATTGTTTACGTTTGTCATCGTATTCCAAAGCTTAGCCCATTCCAGTGCCGTCTCCTGCTTTTTTGTAATTTATTGTTGGAACAGGAAGTATTTTATTAGCATCATTTATTATTTCATGTGCCTTTTGCTCAGCTACAAGATAAAAGTCTTTCTTGACCATGTCTGTCTTTTTTTCTCTATATTATGTCTAATTCTGTTATTGCTATCCATGAATGGAACAATACATCTTGTGAGACCAGAATGTAAAAAGCTAAACTACACAAAGTCAAAATACAGGACTCAAAGCAGACCTGTATTTTTGAGCTCTGATGCCATCAAAATTATTCTGAGGAAGCTGACATACATTTTAAGGTTTTCCATGCAAGGATTTGTATATACCTTTATTTTACTTGAGCCCATTTTGATTTAATTAATGTAGTATTAAAAATAATTTTTAAAAGGGATTCTTATTCTGTTTTCACACTTTTTAGTATTATCTTAATACCGTCTATTAATCTTAAAATCCATAAACTTTCTTCAGGAAGGCCCTACAATTTTCTATGAGTTTTTAAAAATAAGGGCTAATAATTATAGTGATAAAAACAAAATATCATTAAGACCTTATTTCAGCCCTACTGGTCTTGCTTTATGTCATTGACAATTTATTTCACAATGTGTAATTTTTGACTAACCACAAAATAATTTGGGCTTTTTATTAGGTAGTCTAGAATTGGTTTGTAAAGATATAATAATTTTTGGTTTATAAAGTAAGTTTGCAATCCAAAAAAAACACAATCAAAAAATGCTGGGCGTAGAGAAATCTAGTATTTTCTTTTGCTGAGGTCTCCTTTAACATTTTGACAAATCTCCTGGACACTTTTCATTTCCCATCTATTCCTAGACAACCCTTCCTGTCCCCAGCCCTGAACCCTGCCTCCTCTCCAGAAAATCTCAGTCACTTTTCCTTCAGGGACATCTTGACAAATCGATGCAAGATAAAGGTTTAGCATTCCTGCTCTGACTCCTCCTCTGCCTGGAAGAGCTATAGTAAGAGCACAGAAATGGAGATAACCCTTTACTGTAGCATATAATTTTCTGCACATTTTTCTGCCATATGAAGTTGTGATTTATGGCTCAAATTAACGAACACATACTCTCACCTTCCCCAGGAGTGTTGGGGTGTTTTGGAGCCACCAGTCTGTGGCATTGGAAAGCTGCAGACCCTTGATTTCCATAGGAGCAACACCTGGACCTCTCCTTTCGGCTGAGAGCACTGGGAACACCAGGAGGTGTTTTATCTCTTGGACTGTAGAAACAGGCCCCAGCAGCCAGGCTGCATTGCTTCACTGAATGGGCCTGGCTGACTGCGTCCTTATCCTCCTGCAATCAGCAGAGCTTTAAGTAGAGAGGATTTTGTCACCCTTCTCTTTCAGCAGACTAATGGAACTTTTCTTATGGCTCAAGGTTTCTGATTTTCTACAGTCACAGGCAGACATTACAACAGGGAATAAGCATATTGTGATCTATCTGCAAATTTCTTTTCAAGGCACTAGTCCAGGTACTTGACAAATACTGATCACTATCTGATAATTTTGAAATAATAATAATAATAAGAGGAATAAGAAGAAGGATGTTTTGAAGGCTCTACAAGAAAGTGTATGTCAAAAATGCATGTAGGAAGAGGATGAGTCAGAACCAATTTTGTTAATGCATTAATTATTACACTCAATAAATCAACATATTATTATACCCAAGTTTATATTGTTAAATCCAGAGGGGAAACAATCCTCACAACAGGTGAGCAAAAGGTTTCTCCTAGCAGGATCAAAGTGTGCAGAGCTAGAGATCTGCAGTGTTTCAGAAGGCTTGAGGCACTTTCAGAATTCAGTCTTTCTTACTGTCTATGCAGAAAAGTTTCAAATCTGTTTGCATGCTTAAATTTTAAGATCACGTTTAGATAACAAGTCACACATGCAGGTACAGTACAGCATTTGGAGGAGCTGAGCCTTGTAAATGAGCAGAAGCTTGGAAACTTAGCCAAATACACTTTTAAGTTAAATAGCAAAAATAATGGTAAGTGTATATATGTATAATTTGACAATGCGTTAGGTTTTGCTATTCTCTGCTAAGAATGATACCTTTAATTTCTTGCTGCATCCAAACATTTATTTGACAAACATTAGCACGATTTTTTTCATAAATATTACAAAAACTGTGCCCCAAATAAAAATATTGTTGTCATGGGACAAAACTTTAGATAATATATGCAGAAGTTACAGTAGTATCAAGGAGTTAATATTTTGTAGCTATTTACATTAGAGAAAACCTGTATTAACAGTTAGCAATTTTTTCCTCAGCGAAGTGCTTTCAAAATATTCGCTAATTAAAACCTTTATATCTTTTAGACAGTAAAAGTGCTTTTACCAACCTGCAACAGCTATGAAACTTATTTTATTGGTGGTTTGGTAATAAAGTTAGATAAACCTTTGATTTAATAATTAGCATTTATAGAGTGCTTTCTGCTTTCAGAGCACTTTGCAAACATTAACTAATTAATTCTTGCAACTAACTCTCCTGTAATTTGGGGAAACAAGTATATTCATAAACATTTGCCTATGGTACAGGGAAGAAAGTATTCTCAGACATGTATGAAATAGAGACTTAAGACATATAAATTAAGTTATTCACTTAAGTTCACAAAGATGGAAACATTGTCAGAGTAGGAACTGAAATTAAATTATTGTGGTTTAATCTGGCAGGCTTCTGAACACCTGTTTGGTGTTTGCTCACTGTCCCCCTGCCACTGGAATGGGGAAGAGAACTGGGGGAAAAAATGGTAAAATTCATGGGTTGAGATAAAGGCAATTTAATAGAACAGAAAAGAAAAGAATAATGATTATGGTGATGGATATGATGAGGATGATAATGATGATAATATTAATAATAATAATAGAAGGAGAATTGGAATATGCAAAACAAGTGGTGCACAATGCAATTGCTCATTACCCACTGACAGATGTCCAGCCAGTTTCCAAGCAGTGACCCCTGGCCAGCTTTCCCCCTAGTTAATATACTGAGCACCCTTGCAACTCATATACCTGTCCCTCTAGGGTTGAAGTTGGTTTTCCTCCTGTCCTTTCTGAATTCATGCAGAGAAAACCACAGGGTGACCCATGGTGTGTAGTCACTCTGTCCTCCTGAGCAGAGTCCTCATAGCTGAGATACTGGTCCATAGTGGTGGGGAGTAGAGTATATGAATTGCTGGAATTCACAGGACAGTTTTTTTGGCAGTTTCTTCACAGCTGAGAAATAGGTCTATAATGAGGCAGAGATACTTTCTTCATATTGCCAGAGCTGGACAGCCAATTCACCCACTGTTTGTCCCTCTCTGTCTCTCTGAGTCATTACTGACAATGAGTTGGCATATGGTGGTGTTGAGCTCTGTATAGACTCCCACACATGCCTTTCTTCATTTGTCTGGGTTATATACAGCAGCTTTCTTGAAGGGATACTTTTCCCTAGGGCCTGACTGGCGTCAGCTCCAGAAGCTGAGTACTTGTATCTCTTTTCCATTGACTGCATTGTCCTCTTCCCTAGAAAAGGATCACAGCTATTCAGCTTTCCTACCCTCTAATTTGAGGGTTATCCCAGCAGCAAAATCATGAAATGACAATGTGTTCATCTGGATGATGGTCGAAATCTTTTCACATTTCTCACATCTCACTCAGGGATAGATTATCTTCTTTATGAGTCCTGCTCTGGAGTAGTCTGCCTTGTCACTTCTGCCTTTAGTAAAGGAAGATTTTCTTCCTTTTCTAGATGAGTTGACTTTTGCTTCTAATATTTCTTCTTGATTATTGGGCAGACTGATACTGGCAAGGGTTGGTTCTCTAGTTTAGCTGCAGTGCAGGTCATGGAGGTTGGAGTAGCTGTGCTAATCACTGGGGTTGGAGTAGCCACCTGCCTGTCAGGGGGCTTGGAGTAGCTGTAGTGCATGTTGCAGGTGTTGGAGTAGCTTCAATATTGTTGCTTTCTCATCAGATCCAGACACTTCTTTTTCCCTTGTGGGTGCTGAGTAGTTTTGAGTGGGGCTTGGTTGGCCTGGGGCAGTCCCCAGCATGTTGCAGTGATTTTTGTCTCTCGGGAATGGTCAGGGTGAGGGCATAATTTTTCCAAATATTTTACTAATTATTCAGTATTCTCCACTTGTTCAGAAGTGAAGTTCTGAAACATTGGAGGTTTGCACTGTCCAAGGTACTTGCTCTTACTATCTCCCATACCCTGCCACTCATAACTATCCAGCCTTGGGGGAGATCTCAAATAGTTGTTCAAACAGGACTTAAAACATATTCAGGAGTAGGAGACATATCAACAGGAACATGCTGGTTTCAACATCCTGAGGATATAAAAAATTTTCAAGAGCTGTTTTAACTAGTTTGGAGGAGAAGGGGAAGGTGAAGGAGAAAGGGGAGGTGGAGAAGCAGAGGAAAGTGTCCTGCCTTGTGTTTCCCACAGATTTGCACTATGAGCTGAAGAGGTAAAGAGTGTAATTATTAATAATTAATAGTTCTGAGATGGTTCCCAAAGTACTGAGATGACGGTAATGCTGAGTACAAATACCAGATTAGTTTCATGGCCAGTAATTTTATCCTATCCTAAGCCAGTGTTACAAAGTACAACAAAATTATACCCTTAATCCAGGCCCCAGAGGTGATGAACAGCCCAACAGGGAACACACACAGCAAATAAAGTGTTACATAACACAACTCTGAGAACAAGTATAACAGCTCTGATAGGAAATAAGTCAACATTGTGACCAGCAACTACTAAACGATTTCATAAGTGCTTATAGAAAATTCGTTTTAACACATTTTGGTCTGCTCTCCTGTTGCATCAACCCTTTATGCCCCATGTTGGGTGGGACATTGTGGTTTAACCAAGCAGGCAACCAAACACAACACAGACACTTGCTCACCAACCTCCTGCCACAGAGATGGGAGAGAGAACTGGGGGGGGAAGAAAAAATAAAATTTGTGGGTTGAGGTGAGGACAATTCAATAGGACAAAAAAGGAAGGGGAAATAATAATGATGATAATGATGATGATGATTTTAATAATAATAATAATAATAATATACAAAACAAATTATGAACAGTACCATTGTTCACCTCATCCTGAATCAATGGTGCAGCCAACTCTTGAGCAGTGGCCCCTGTCCAGCTTTCCTCTTGTTTATATACTGAGCATGATGCCATATCCCTTTGGCTAGTTTGGGTCAGCTGTCCCAGCTGTGTCCCCTCCTGGCTTCTTATTCCCAGCCTGCTCACTGGTGTGGTGAGAAGCTAAAAATTCCATGGCTTAGTGTTAACACTGCTCAGCTACAACTAAAACATCAGTGTGTTACCAACATTATTCTCAACCTAAATCAAAACAGCACTGTACCAGTTACTAGGAAGAAAAGTGACTATATCCCAGCTGAAACTAGGACAATTATTCTCTTCATCCTCTTCTCTGCTCCAGTCAATCAGCTCTTTTTACTGATTTTTTTCTGGGAAGGTCTGCCAAAGCAGAGCAAAGCAAAGCAAGGCAAAGTAAGGCAAGACAAAATAAAGCAAAGCTTTGGATACTAAGGAGGCCCCTCCATCTTTCTGTTGACCCAGCATCTCAGGCCACTTGCTGGTGGTACGTGCATACCTCAGGAAATCACAGGGCAGTTCACACAACAGGTTTGCCCACATGTGCTGGGCACAGGGTGTGACCATTGGACAAGGAGGGGACCTCAGTGAGGGGTTGCAGTGGGCCCTCTCCTTGGGGTTCCCAGGCCCTGCACCACAGTCAGTGACATCCAACCGAGCAGGCATGTGAGGCTGGGAGCAGTGATATGCAGGATTGTCAGGGTGCAGCAGTGTACCCAATAGATCTTCCTGTATAGCAGTGCCCCTCTGGGCTCTCTGACCTCACTAATGAACTCTTCCCACTCTGGTCTACCTGGTGTTTGCTCTCCCAGGCCACCACCACAATACAAAGACAAAATTTAAAAAGAAGCAGTATTCGCCTGCTGGCAGCTTGCTTTATTTTTGCCTTGAGTATCATCTGCTACAAGTACTTATTATTGTAAAAGTGGAATATTGTTCGTTCCCTTTCTTTCCTATGGGCTTATTGATTTGTGGCCTACAATAATGCAGGTTTCCTATTTATTGCATCCAAGTTAGGCACTATGCTATACTGCATTTTAGCCATATGATAGATATGTAGCTCCTTGGATGTTGCAAGTGGTATGAGGAGAGTACAAGCTGCAAGAAGGCTGTGTCATGTCCACAATGGTATCAGAGGGTAATGAGGAGTCACTTGCAGGTTTTTAACTCAGCAAGGCAAGTAAGGTCTCTGGATTCACAGGCTTAGGAAAATTCCTGAAATTAAGATGATATTTTTACAGAAAATAAAGGCCATTAATAATATTTCAAAATTAATGGCTTGTTTTCAGTGAAATGTAGAATTCCATCTTGTACAAAGGTCCAGTTGTTTGTCATTTTTTGGTTTTGCTAAATGTTTGGAATTAATATTAATTTGTCAGATTTTATAAGTGTATTATTTTTTTGGTGATAAAATCATAAGCCAGAGATTAATTGTATTACTGCTGTGCATCAATTTCTCTTCAACAAACATTTAAAAAATCCAAGAAACTTCAGGACTTTTTTAATAGCTCAGCCAAGTTTTCATACATCATGTGTCTTCTTTGAGCAAGACAGAGTGAAACAGCAACAGAAAGATATCTGCTAGTGCACACTTCATCATTACATTCAGATAAACAATACAATTCTATAATGTAGGAGGTTTGTAAAGATTAGAGAATTAGGGGCTAAGAACCCCTTGGTAATCGGCTATTTGTTAAGTATTGAAGAGTAACTTTTTGTGATTCTGTTTCTGCACACTGAGCCTGTCAAGTGGAGACTACTAGAAAACAGAGCAGTGCTGTGTTTTGTAATTGGTGTGCCAAGCACTATTTCTCTATGGAAATGAACAGATTTTTTTTTAATTTGCTACTTTATTGTATTTATAATTAGCCGTCTGGAAAAAAAAAGTTCTCTTTTAGCATCTGCAGTGATGCATTGATTCTTTCATTACAGCAAATACACTTGACCCCCGGTGTTCAACTGTAAACAATAATAGTTACTGGCTTCATTAGGAAGCTAGCAGATGGCTTATAGGTTCTCATGGTAGCATTTATCCATTTGAGGCTTGCAGCATGCAAATGTTTGTCTTTTAAACAGGATAAAACAATGTAAAAGGGACTCTGTGCTTTGTTTTTATTAGTAGCAATTCATTTGTTTTTCAGATTTGAATCCAAGTATCTGCGTGCACTGTCAATATTTTCTGGCTGCAGGTAAAATACTCTCTGGGCCTTACCTCTGCCTCTGTGCCATTTTCTGTACCAGAAGAAATGAGGCTAAATACTACTTCCAGAGCTTTGACAGAGTTGTATTTTTATTAGCAGAACTCATGTTATAAACTCAACCCTGTTTTCTTTCCCCCTTCTTTCTCCGTTCCCCTTCCTCTTCCCCTTCCGTTTCCCCTTCCCAAGTGGTGCCGTCTCTTATCAGAGAGGCAGTACTGCCCATAATTTACCCTACACAGACTGGGAATCTGACCATGACAATCATTTGTGCCCTTTAGTCATTCCAAAACATTTGCAAGGCCAAATTTTTGTGCACAGTTTTGGAATACCTGATGAATAACAGCTCATTTACTGTCATCACCAGTCTGGTGCTTGGAGTGTGATGAACTTCAGGGTGCTTCCCAGATAGGCTGCAGGCAGTTGCAATGATTGTCAAACATAACTGCCACATTTATTATCTCAATAGCCAGAGCTATCTGAAGACCAGTTAATATTCAATAAAATTTAGTAGAGCACAATAGCACTTTTAAAGCAGAGCAGTGTGTGAGGCTTTGATGGCTTTTCCTGTGCTGCGAATACAGCTCAGTCTCTCATTACTCTTTTGACATACTCAGTTTGTTGGTAGCTGGAATCAAGCTACATTGTCAAGATGTAGAAGCAGGGGTCTTCTATTAAATATGGTGTTAAATACCTTCAGTTCTCTTTGAAGGCACATACATGTGGTGGGGCAAACTCCCTCAAAGAGTTGCAGCACTGTGTTAAAGTGGATCTGCACATGGAGAAGCCAATGATTACTTCATAGTTTGTGTTCATTCAGTATTGGCTGCTCACAGTTTCTTCACATAAGCATTTGACTGTTGGTTTTTACAATATGAAGGTAGAAATCAGCCATTTGTTTCAGAAAGAACCATCAAAAATTAGAAACTTTTTATAGAAAAAAATCTTATTTTGAAGGTTTAAATGTACCTGACTGCCTGGATCTCATGTTTCCTTTTTGTATAAAAAAAGTATGAGTATCAAGAAGGGAAATTCAAGTAAACAGTGGTGTAGTGATTCTTTAGGGTTTCATATTGTATTTTCATGTTTTATATTCAGTTTTAAAGTTTAAAATTACTTTTGTTTGGAGGGACATCTGTATATCCTGGAAGAGATATTTGGATTTTGCCTTCAGAACATGTATTTTCACTTTTTATCCTCTTCTGTTTTATTAAAGACAGTATTTGCATAAAAAACTTCCTTTCTTCTAAGCACATCTGCTCTTGCTTTTACCTCACCTGAAGATCTAACCCTTTGCATGTGATACCTACAATGAAGAATAAGCAGCAGGAGCTGATGAGCTTTCAAGAAATAAAGATCCTCTTTTCATGCAAATGTACTAGTAATTAAAATCGATGGGAGAAAAGAAAAAGGCAACTCAATATGCAATACCTTCAATTTTAATTTGAAGTATAATAGTTTTAAACTTTTCCATAAGAACACCCAGATTCTTTAAGTGGTTTAATTTTGAGAGCAGTAATAATTGTCATTCAGATTAATGTGTTCGTTTTTCTTCTCAAAAGACACCTTTAAACTAAGTTTAGGGGTTATAGTAAGAAGTTTTAAAGGTTGGGTTTTTTCCCTGCAGTTTGAAATAAAGCTAAATTCCTAAGTGAACTGAACTTCCATTCAAGCCTGTGGGTGAAGGATGGCTGTACTTAAACATTCAGCCTAAGGCCTACTACAAGCCCAACATGATTTCCACTACAGAAAGTATGTCAAGCTGTATCTTCAGCATTTACTGTTGTGTCATTAACCATATCACCTTCCTGAAGGAAGCAGTTTATTGAAAAACAAAGACTGCTTTTATTAAGTTTTACTATTACTTTCAATCACTTCAAATCTTACAAATTCAAGAAGGAAAATATACTTTGTGGTAGTAACATATTCCATAATTCTGTCCTTTTAAAATTACTGCAGGAATTCAGAAAGAATCAACTTACACCTCAGAGAGACTTAACTTACACCATTTCTCTTCTCTTCTAAATTTTGAGATCTTGAGCATTCTCTATTCTCATCACATATGAACACAATTCCCAATAAAATCAAACCATTGCCTAAACATGAAACCTAGTTCCATTCATCTTCAAAGTTCTAAGGCTGCAAAGTTTGAATGCATAAACAACTCTGCCATTTTATCTTATGCTATTTAAATTCCTTATTCTGTATATAGAACTAGTCACAGCTCCCAAGTGATACATGTGTCTTTACTGATTAGAAATAAGTTTACTTCTGATGGGTTTGGAAAGGCTGGGCATTATATATATATATATATATAAACAAAGCTACATAATTTAGAGCCCATAGAATAAAGAAGTGAGGTATTGATGATTTATTGATTAAGGCTTACTGTCCTGGGTTGCAGTGTAGGATGTACACAAAGTATTTATTCTATCACCATCTTCATGAACTGTTGAAGCCAGGTGGGCTAGTGTTTTCCCAAGGGTGTCTTCTGCTAATGGCCTTTGGGGTGTCTTCTGCTAATGGCCCATCAACGCCTGGCCCATGACTCACAGGTAACTCCCTCCAGGGGTTATCTCTGTTTAATGGGCCATCAAGGACCCACTTCACAACTCCTCATCCCATTGTGAGATGCTCTGCCCAGGGGGAGGAGCCAAGCATTCTCACCCGGATATAAGCTGGTATGTGGGACAGTACAAGGGCACTTACCCACTGGATTACCAGAGGACCAGAGCTCCCAGACCTTTCTACAGGATCACTGCTTCAGGAAGAGCACCTCACCTGGACTGCTTCCACCATCCTGCTCAGGTTGTATTCTGACTCTGTCAGTGATCCTTTTGTTATTGTATTTATTTTATTTTATTTTTACCTTTTTACCTTTCTTCTTATTAAATTGTATCTCTGACTTGGAGCCTCTCATTCATTTTGCTTTCAAACCACAACACTTACATTTGGGTGATGTGGAGCAGGAGCTAAGAAATAATGTAAGACCACCATATAGACTGTAGCTGATGACCATTTACTTACTGATTTATAAATCAGCTACCAGTAAGTACATTTAATATATTAATTCTTTTCAATATAGTAACATAAAGCAAGGAACTAACAGCAAGTCCAATTTTTTTTAGTACAAAAGTGAGATTGCTTCCATTTCTCCTTCTACCCTCATTTCATTTTCATAGCTTCATTCAGTACATGCCTATTAAATATATTATTATATTTCTTCCAACTTATTAGAAAGACTTATAGAAATTTCTGGATGTCTTGAAAGCTTTGTAAAAGAAACAATTAAATGGGAAATTGTCCAGAACAGGATCCCAAGAAACTGTTCTCAAATGCATTGGGCCTATTTGTATTCATCATTGTGCTCACCAAGAGTAGGAATAATACCACTGATGCCAGTTGTGCTAACTGCAGATTACTCTTTTTTGCATATTCTACCAGAAAAGGTTATTAGTATTACAAAATGAGCATTTAAAAGTTAGAAGCTGACAATATTACGAAAAGAAGCATTAAGAAATTGCTTTAAGGAGGGATAGTAGTGATAATTTGCATCTTAATGTGGGGATACAAAATCTGGAAATCTGCTGAAGGTGGATATCTGAAAGTCTTTGAGGAAAAATTCCTTATGAAAATATTAGATATTAAGTATAGATCTAAGATTCATCAGAGCATTTGACAGCACCTTTATATTACCATCACCCAGTAAGATGATGAAATTATCTAAGATGTGTTAAGAATTAAGCAAGAACAGCCACAGGCCAATTCAAGAGAATCATAAAAGAAAGCAATGAGCACTATCAGGCCATCTAAAAAGGCCAACACAGAATGGGTCAGCATGGCAGACATTAGTTTATGCCCTTGCTGTGAGAAGGATTCAGATGGGACAAGGAGAATGTTTATTTCCTTCTCAGTACCTCGATCTCCAGCAAAAAAACCTGCCAGGAGGGATCCCCCACAATCACTGCTTTCAATCCAATTTTCTCCGTAGGTGTCTGACATCAGTAGCAAGACATTACTCTATGAAGTGAAGGTTAGAACTCACTGTGAAAAAAAGACCTATTCTATTGTATTAATTTTCTTATGCCTCATTTACTATGTTAGTATTTGAATTCTTTCAATAATGAGGTGTGGCATCATTTAACCCCTGCCCTAAAAATACTGGGGCAACACGTATGTATAATTTTGGTTTGAGTCATTGAGGAAGGATCTGTTTTATGGTGTAGCTGCTTCTCGCAGATGAAGCAGAAGGTAGTGACCAGGTGTGATTGTCTTTTCTTTCTGCAAAAATTGATTCTATTTTTATTTCTTTCTCCTACCTCTCTCCCTCCAGAATTTTGTCTAGCATACAGGTAGATGCTATTTTGATAGAGGCTGGCAATGAAGCATCTCTTTCAAGCCATAACCTCACATTCTTCATTCTCTAGATTTCAGTTAGCTTGGCCTGAGGCTGGAAAATACTGGGATCTTAGATCTTCAGATTACAAATCAATGAAAAAGCAGTGTGAAGAGAGTAGAAAGAGTTTTATGTGGCCAGAATTGACTCTAAGTTTCAGAAGATGAGAAACAGGCTAGAGCATCTGGAAAGGTGAAGGTTTCACTCTTCTTTGCTGTAATCTAGGTAACTGAAGTTGGAATAACAGAGCAAGATAATTATCTAGTGCAGTTCAACAAAGAGATCTACAGGAGAGCAAGCATTATTCCCAGATGAAAAAATGTAAGGATCCACAGACCATCTATAATTGTCAACTGAGTTAGCCACTTACTGCTTTGTATGTTCAGAGGAGACTTAGTGCCTCTGTGAGCTCTTCAAGTAGCAGCACTTATTTCTTTGCTTCAGCTTCAGTCAAATGTTTATTTAGGAGCTGTTGTCAAAAGAATAAGCTGTCTTGATTCTAATGAGTATGGTTATATGTGAAGTGTACTTTACACTTGCTGTTTGTTGCCTTACCTTCACAGAATCACAGAATTGTTGGGGTTGGAAGGGACCTCTGGATATCATCTGGTCTGGGCCCACCACCAAGGCAGGATCACCTAGAGCAGATTGTACAGGAACATATCCAGGTGGGTTGAACCTGTCCAGAGAAGGAGACTCCTCAACCTCCCTGAGCAGTGTTCTGCTACCCTCAATGTAATGAAGTTCTTCCCCATGTTGAGATGGAACTTCATGTGAAAACAACAAAAGAAATATGAGTCTGCAAAAATGTCACAAACATGTGAAATCTAAAAAGTACCCATTAAATTTGATGGAAGAAGAATTACAGTTCCAACCTATTAGGCTGTTATATATTTAAACTGGAATTCCTTTAAAAAGTCTTGCCACTGAAACCCCAATGAATTCCACAGTGATTCATGGTGTAAAGAAGTCTAATTTGAGACTTTTGCCATATGCTGGATTTAACTTATCTGAAAATTTTGTGAGCATGTTAAAGGTGGTGAGAACTTTGTTAGCAACAAAATTTTTTCCTTGCATACTTTGTATTTCTGTTCTTTGTGATTTATTCGTGGATACAGATTTTAAATAATGACAAAAATAAAGAGGAAAATACAAGCATCTGCATTGTTGGCTTTCTGAAATCCAAAAAACAAAGCCTGAATTTGTGACACCCCATGCAAAGATAGTTGTGTTCTATATACTAAGTATGGTCCCACAGATGTGACCACTACAGCCAGCTGCACTAATTGGTAGAGCCTTAGAGGACTGGTTCTCCATCCATTCACGTAACTTAATTTTACCACACTGCCTGTCACATCCTAACATTGCTTCTGGAGGGTTTCTGGCCCCTGGGCACTGTTTCCCCTGGGCACTGTCCATCCTGACAATTGATCTCTTGGACTATGCAAGCCCAAAGCCCCTTGAACCTTTACCAGATGGAGTTGTAACTGGGGGCCAACTAGTGAAGTGACAGAGTTGGTATCTCCCTCTACATAATCTTGGACCAGCAGATATCCCCCCTGGCTTATTCTCTTTCACTCCCTTCAAAGAGGAGACAGAATTTGTATTTGAGAACAACAGTCATGCTCTTTGGAACAATTTTTCCTTAGTCTTGCCCCAAGGCCTATGTCAGACCAGGCTGAACTTGCTTAGGATGCCCTCACATAGTGTGCTCCCTATAAACCAGCAGCCCTAAGTTCTGTCCTGGTGGTCTTTTTTCTGCCTTCAGTCTTCCCACCCTTGTGGACATTTGGGTTTAGAAACCCTAATTCTAACCTGAACTCATGTCTTTTGGAAATGAAAGTAAGCTCTATCAATATCATCATGCCTAAATAATCCACATAAATTTTGGCTCCATTGAAAAACTATCAGAATTGTAAAGTAGTGTCTTCCTCAACAGAAGGCTAACTCTTCCCAAGTAAATCAGATCTATCCAGGTGTCTCCTGATTCTGTTTCTTATCAAAGTTTCTAGTAATTTATCCTGTACACATCAGACATAGATTCCTACTATTTCCAGATTTTCTCTGGAATCTTTTTTAAAAATTGATTTTACATCTGCCTTCCAGAAGCAAAGCAATTTTAAACCCTGCAGTGAGTAATTCAGCTCTTTTGTCCTTGAGCTCCTTTAGAAATTTGGAGTGTACACTATCTATTCCTGGTGATTTTCACTTTATCTATTTATTCCATAATCTCTTCAATTTGAGACTGCTCTTCACATGAGTTCCCTGCCAAGAAGACTTCTGATTTTGGAATCTTCCCAGTTCCTTCCACAGTGACCACCAATGCAAAGGGTTCACTTAGCTTCTCTGCAATGACCTTGACTTCTCTGAGTACTCTTTTATGCCCTGAAAACAAACTAGCCTTACAGATTCTGGCAAATCTCCTGCTCCTAATGTGTTTTGTAGTGAAAAGGATTATTAGTTTTGATTCCTTTGTTAGGTATTCTTCAGATGCTTTTTTGGTCTGCCTTATTATGCTTTCACATTTAACCTTTCAGAGTTTCTAACTCTTTCTTCTTGTGTCATTTGAACATGACTTCAGCATTTTCAAAGATAAATTTTTGCTTCTAACAGTCTTACTTACCCTGCTGGTTAGTTACCAGCTTTCTTTGCCCTTTCTGAAGTCTTTCTTAAGAGAAACTATTACTTCAACTACGATATCTTTAAATAGTTTCCTTGGTGCCTGTACAGAGTTGAGACTCTGAGCTGCCCTTCTCTTCATTTTGACAAACTTCCTCTTTCTTACTTTGTTACTCTTTTGTGAATTACAACAGAGCTGTAGGGAAGAAGTGCCTGGAAGTAAGCCCCTAGTTGTTCCTTGACCGTAATCTAGTCTAGAGGTTTTTGAAGGAGTGTCCTGGCAGGGGTCCTTTCCTCAGAGCTGGGTCTGTAAAGAATAAAGAAATAAAAATGGGGAGAGATATAGGGGAATATGTGCTGTTCTAGGACTTTCTGTGTGCTTATTTGCCCTTGTTTTTTTCCTCTAGTCCTATGGATATTTAATTCATGCCGCTGCCCTGTGCTTCCCTCCCTTGTAGCACTATCGGTTTTAGTGAACAGTTGTCCTCATTTGTATTTTTGTGGCACTTTACTGGCATCACATCTGGAATGACAATTGTAATGAAAGTGATGCTATGCACAGTCAGGTTATAGATGTGCCTTGAGTTTCCCTGCTAAAGCAGCAGGGACTACTCGTCCTGGTAGGTGTTCAGTGACCCAGATGTCTCTTGAGCCTGGCACACACAGGGCCAGTGGAACCAGAGGGAATGGCTCAGGGTTGAGGCCTCTGTGCAGAAATGACCATGAGATTACAGTGAATGATTATGAGACTGAGCAGAAGGAAAGGGTAGGGTTCCCCTCTCATCAGCCTCATATAAGAGGGTATCAGCCTTGGGTAACTCAGCTGCCAGCCAGGCCCATTAGAAGATCATTGCTCAGGGTGATGACCTGCCTGTCTGGATGTACCATGCCTTTGGGTACAGGGAACTGACCGCCTGCTCTGGGAAATCTGTACCATATCTGTACCATGGCTAAGACAGTTAAATTACAGCATTTAAAAAATCAACAACTTTTTCAAAATAATGAGGTGTAAAGATGGTAACAGGCAGGGTTCTCACTTCCTTCCCATGGCACTTCTTAAGACTTTTGTTAAAAGTTTTTTTAACACTCATATTTCTCTTCAAACCAATGCAGAAACCTTTTGAAGACCTTAGGAAAAGATGAAAATACTTCAGCCAAAAGATGAAATCCAAAAGTTAGAACTTTGCTCTGTGCCATGGCACTTTCCTAGTGAAAGTGAGAAACCAGTGAGAAAGTTGAAAATTGAAAGCTTAGGTCCTGCCTACCATTTTAATTTAAAGAAATATTGTCAAATGTGAAAATAAACATGTAGGATTAACCTATTTTGACATATTCTAAATTTAGGATCAAAGAGATAATCTTGTCACAGTGGGCTCTCACAGAATTTGGAGAGATAAAATTCCTGAGGCTTTGATCAGCTTTGGCTGATCCTGAGCTGTCATTCAGTGGTTTATATCTCTGGAATATATAGTCATGGTTACAGTATGTTCCTCCTTTAGTATGCACAGATCTCTGCTCTGCAGAAAGGAAAAGATTTTAAGCTCTTTTGTAAGATCACAATAAAGATTAAGATCTTGCATAGCATAAATACTGGGTTTCATTTATTTATTCTCTAGCAGTGAGGCACTGCTATTATATGGGTGGGATTTCTCTATCAGTACACTTGCTCTATCCCACTTCCTGCACTACCCATTTTGAGCTATAGCTGCCTTACTTATTTTTGTTCTGTGCATTACTATTTACCAGCGGGTGGTCATGAGTACAACAGAAATTCTGTGCAAGCAGCTGGTACTTCTGACAAGGTTTTCTTAGTCCTACTGCTGTTGAATTATCAGGAGAATAGAGCAGAAAAACATATTTAGAGAGCTGTGTTTGATGCCAACTGTAAACAAAGACTACCTCTACCAAGAAACCTTTCTTTCCTGGGTACCTGATGCACTAGAACTAGCTAGATATAAATGGTTTTATTAATATTTTTTCAGCTTCAGGCTTTGAGAATAAAAGCATTAGCTCTTACAGACCGTACTAGTTCTCATATATTCCACAGCTCATTTCAGCAGCTATCACCTTTCATTTGTCAGCTCAGAAAAATTGACAA
Source organism: Sterrhoptilus dennistouni (assembly GCA_013397095.1). Lineage (NCBI taxonomy): Eukaryota > Metazoa > Chordata > Aves > Passeriformes > Zosteropidae > Sterrhoptilus > Sterrhoptilus dennistouni. The sequence goes on along the minus strand of VWZU01003589.1, from coordinate 1,041,923 downwards.
ACTCAATCCAATGCCTGTTATTGACTGCAAAAGCTGCTATTTTCCTGGTAATTATCTTAGTTCATGCCACAAGTCTGAATTTAAGTGCATAATTCAAATTCTTTTGAAGTTATATGAGCATTAGCTGTTTCATTCCTCTGTGTTATGCTTGACAAATTTGGGTCCTATTTAACATTTCTAATTATTTTTTTTTTATCTTCAAGGAAATTATTCTTGTCAAGCTATTCCATTAAAACATAGTTTTGGAGTAAGATTTTACTCATGGAAGCATATTGTTGTCTTTGCATAAGCAGAATTTATGAGTTCAGCTCCTTTTCCCAAGAGATTAAAATTTGACTTTGCTTTGTGATTTTAGAGACTTTCAGATTCACTTAGTTAATTTTTTAAAAGTAGTAAAATTAACTTTTTATCTACAAAATCTAGAAAAAATGTGGGGGCTTTGTAAATTATAACTTATCTTTTCACACTAACATTTATTGTCTCAACCTTTTTGAAAACCATGAACTATCAGAAGATTGGGAATAAAATAATCAGAAGTTCTAATTATGAAAGCACCATGGAAAGAAGAGCTTTTATAAACAAATAGTATAATAGTAACTGAAGGGACAGAGGAAATTCATGTTAGGTTAATTGCATTTTAAATTTTATCTGGAATTGCATTTCTTCACAAAATTGAGGGCAATATTATTTTTTTACAAAAATTGATGATTTTCTAAATTTGGAACCAGCATACAGTCAAAGACACTGCTCTGTCATTAAAAGACTGACAAAGGCTGCTTTTTAATGATGAAAAACCTAGAAATATAACATTCTAAACATGCTAAACAGAAACCACACCATCAGGTGAACTTTATTTGGATGAAAAATGAATTTTAAATTTATCCTGATCTTGAAATGTAGGTTTGTGAACTGTAGAAGTGTTCAAACACTCCAGAAAATTAGTGAGGTAGATGACATGATGAAAAATAAGGGAAAGGTCAGCTTGGACTGGGACAGATCACAAAACTGTAAAAAACTGTGTTAACGTAATATATATTTATGTTAATATAATATATATTATATGTAATAATCAATTTTAAGCTAGTGATAACAAACTTTTTTATATTTAAATAAAGTTTTGCAAAGATAGGAAAACTCAATAAATTTTTTACTTTGCTTCTGTAGTCAACATACGACTGTAATTGTACATGCTTAGGTATCAAAACTGTTCACTTGACTGGTAAGAAGCTAAACAGTATAAAGGGCAATAACCTGAAATGGGATGAGAGTTCCAGACAACACTTGGCAGCTAATTTCTTCAAATAAAAAATACCACAGACTACACAAATCTGGGACTCCAGCATTCTGCTGCCTGCCCACTGAAATATGTGTAAACATTGTATGGAATACACTAATGAAATAAAACATCTGTGGGTATAGTTTCTACCCATGCTTAAGGCCATTTGTTTTATATCTTGTGAGAGTTTAAGTCCCCATACTAGTATTGAGTTCCTTTAGTACTATCTTATCTTGCTATTCTTATTATTCATGTAAGAGCATAGGTTTTTTTTAAGTTCTGTTTTTAGGTTGTGCCTTTAAGATATCTTTCAGACCTGAGTTTACAGACTAATTATGTATCAAGAAAATATTTCTATCATTATTATATGTGTCATTTTTTTGTTTGTTTCTCAGTGTATTTTATTATAAAAAAGGTAAATAAAGATAAATATTTTACCTAGTCATAAACATTATATACGTCTGCTATGACAGTATGTCCTCATATCTCCATTTTCTCCCTAACTTGGAAGCATCTTATTGCCTTTGCTACCTTCCATTGAAGTGTTTCATCTTCTGTTGTATTCTTTCAATCCTGGTAACAAGAATACTGAACACAATATTAAAGAGATGCTATGGAAGTGTCTCATCTTGCAGTGTTTCAGAATAGCACAAAAAGCAAAGATACTTTGTTTTTAATAATGTACAGAGAATATGAATTGCACCATATGTTTTGGCCAACAAATCTAATTTTTGGGATTCTTCTCACACTGGGTTTATGTGCAATTGTCCACTAGAGTGCAGGCTGAGACCAACAAACTCATAAATTGACTTTGAACCCAGGTGTAATAATGTACATCGTTAGTACATTAAAGCACTGCACCTTCTAGCTTCAGCTGTGAGTATATATACTGCTATCAAATTTGATGGATATGGCTTGTGAAGCTTAGTGACCTAGGGTGGTGATAATAAAGTATTCTGGAACCTGGGTAACATTTTATTCTGTCACTATGGTTTTCTTACTCTGGTGACATCAACTAATTTGTACTGCTTTGTAGGAGATTTCTGTATCCAGCTTTTTAGCCAGAGTCTCCATTTCCTTACACTGCTCTTATTCTTCTCTGTCAGAGTGAATTTCCTTCAGAGACAAAATATTGCTCAATATTGATCCCAGTGTGCTAGCTAATTCCAGATTCTTATATTGCAGATCAGCTGAAGTGCTGTTCAGAACACTGAAGAATTTTCTAACACAAAATGCACAAAGAAATTGACTCATATAGTATTTTCCAACAAAAATCTTCTGTTCCCTAATCCTTTAAAAGACCATTAAAGTAAATTTAACAGACTCTGCATAAAAACATTTTTATTCTAAAAAGTTGTCCTAACAAGAGTAGCCAGTTTTCACTAAGTTGATAAAATTTTTAGGATTTTTGGCCTGTTTCTTATTTTTGCCTGTTTAGGACATTCATCTTCTGCAGAAAAATGCTCACCCCAGAGGACATATATACAAGCAGAGTGATTTGGAGTTCTCTTTCTTACTGTCCCTATAGAAACTATTGAAGTTTTTGTAGAAATAATAGGGAGTTTTTTAGTTTACTTTCCTGTAAAGGAGGAATATCACATATCAGCTCTCTTTTGCTTCCTCAGTTTTCAAAAAAGTAAAGCACATCTGTTATTTAATTTTTTTATCTCCCTAGGCTGCTGTGAAGGCTGGCTTCAAAGAACAGCTTTTCTTCAGTACTTTGAACCCTAAAAACATTTTGTTGTATTCTGAGAAATAAGAATTGAATAAATCTTAACTAATGTCTGTCTTCCCTTTCTACAGTCTGTAGCCCATCCACTTTTGAATTCCTTAATGATCCCTTCAAAAATCACATCCTGCTCTTTGCCTTCTTTACCTAATCATGTCTTTTGTATAGCACACTGCTGCAGCCCCATGCTAAAACTCCTCATTTGCTATATACTGTCTTTGCCATCTAAGTCAATGTCTTCCTAATGTGAATATGTTTTTATTTATAATGGTTTTAAAGTTACAATAGCATAAAAAGTATGGATACAAACTGAAAGATAAAAAAAATAATCTTAGTAGTATGAAGTGCTCAGCTTGGGCTATTTCAGTCTGAAGAAATCATGTTTGTCTGATGTAGACAACTAAAAGCAGAATCTCATAATAGGAAAGTGCCAGGAAATATTGAAAAGGAATCATGCTGTCAACTCTGCTTATGAAATAAATTAGGTTTACTAATGGTTATATTTCCACTTATATCTACAGAGGGAGCTCAGAGTTCCTGTTCTTCCAAGTTAGGATGTCAAATGTATTTCCTGACAGCTCCAGCTCACTTTTCATTATTGATAAGTTAGAGCAGTGTGGCTCTTAGCTGCTCTTGTGTAATTAGTTCAATGAGGTTAGGAAACAGCCAGAATGTAGGAAGAGATAAAAAGCAGTCACATATAATATGATATGATAGTGGCACCTGAGCTCCCTCTGCCCTGATGCCAAGCTAACACTCAGGATGTTACAAAATGAAGGCATCATGCCTTGTGTTTCACAGTTCTCTTGGTGTTATGTCCTAGGGACAGAGCAGTTATCCTCCCACTGAGAAAGGAAAATGCCTTTGGTGCTAATTTGGGGAATTGGGTGTATTGGCAGTTTGAAAGGTAAGTAGGTTGAAGGGATTTCATCACGCTGAGGCGAGACACAGGACAAACCCAGAGTGAGTGCAGCAGTTCATTTTTATTTTTTTTAACTTAGTTTAATTTGCCAGTGTATTTGAGAATCCTTCCCTTCCATGCTAAATCCCATATAAAGATGTAAAAAAAGAGATGCTGTATAGCAGCTCTCATATGAAGATTAACATGCTGTAATAATGAAATCTAAAGATATAGTTAAGATAAATGACAGGAAATTATACATAAAAATAGGAAAATTCTCTATAGCCAAATCTAAAGTGTATCATAAACAAGAAATCTAAGAAGGTTGGACAGAAGTTCCACTGAAGCTAAAAAAGACAAATATAAGTGGAATTTGTATCAGGAGAAGAAAAGAAAGTATTACTAACAGCAAACTAGTTTACTTAAATATGAAAGGATACATGTATTCAATGTAATTTGTATGAAGAGTAAAAATTTCTGTCTTCAGAATGTGTCTGATGTAATGATTACAGATAATGTTATTTTCCATTTGGAGTTTTTGCAAGCTGATACACTGCAATAAATTTGGGGGAAATTCATGGATGTAGTACAAAAGGCTACTACATCATCACAGGAAAATCTTGCTAAATCAGAAAGGAATAGAAGATAATCTTTTTAGATATTAAAAATAGCCTTGAAAAATAAGGGGAAGGTAAAGAAGAAATAGAAAGCTGTGAAGTATGTAAGCAGCTGCTGAGTCCAGAAGCAGCATGCCAAGAAAGTGAAATTTTATACTGAAAACAGAAAATTAATTTCTAACTAGGGAATATCTGTGAGTGTGACTAGTATGGGTGGACAAAAAAGGTAATTCATGTTTGGAAGGAATCACTAGGATTGCCAGAAGACTTACAGTATGAGACTTTGTGTCTCAGTTTACTTTCCAAAGGACTACTTAGCAAGATTATCTGTGATTTCCAGTTGTGGATGGAGATAGGAAAAAAGATCACATGCAATATCTTCCATTTTTCTAGCACCCATCTTTGTCTTGTTGTCCTGGTTTTAGCTGGGATAAAGTTACGTTTTTTCTTAGTAGCTGGTACAGGGCTGTGTTTTGGATTCGGTATGAAATTGTATGAGATTGCATAAAAAGGGGAATTTGGATGCAAGGGCAGATATGAATGGAAAAGGAGTTTCAAAAGTAGAGGACTGGTCAGAGACAGATACAAACATTAGGAAAAAACAAACAGAGAAAACATCAGCAAATAACATATAGCATACAGAAAGAGCAAATCTAGCTAGAAAATATACTGATACCAAAGAAAGCAGGATGTGTTCAAGGTACTGCAAAGACAATATTTGCCTACAACTAGAACCATAAGTATGAATAAAAGAAGAAAACAGTCAAAATTAAGAAATCACTGTATGTCCATAAAATTTTTATGTGAGATGAAAAATTGTGTTCTTTTAAAAATTGATCAGAAGACTGTTTAAAGAGTATAATTTATATGCTCATTTCTAACCCCAGACAGAATGAAGTGCTAACATTCTGGATTTAGGGAATTTTGCAGAATTTTCTCTGGAAGACTGAGAGTGACTATTTTGAGACTACTCAAAATAGTACCTCACTTGGACAGAAAGAAAACTTAAATCTAGCACTAGACTCTAGTTTTCAAGGAACAGATGCTATAGAGAAGTAACATAATAAACAACCCATCAAAATCTAACAGTAGAGAAGAGTAATGATTTCCTATTAGGACATGAAAAGCATAGAAGTACCTTAATATTGGCTTGACTGATTCTGACAGATACTCACCATACACAAGAATCTCTGGCATTCAATGCATATAAATATGTAAAAAGGTAGGCATCTAAACAAAGATTTCAATGTCCTGAATTTTGGCATCTGGGTTTGAAAATACTGAATTTGCAACAGGCTTCCATCTGCACCATAACTACCATAATATCATCCTATTTGGTTTTAATCAAAGGCTGGTAATAAGTTGCATTTTCTGCCATCTTTTTTTTAGTTCCAAAATTGCATAGTAAAAAGTTACATGCTAAAGGTAAAAATCCTATAGTAATTCAGACTTATGCTCCCTACAGAAAATGCTACAATATAAAAATCTAACAGTTTATTGCAGTCTGTTAATGGGCTGGTTTGCTAACAAGCTTCTGCAGCTAACCCTGTTGAGGTCTTCCAGCAAGGGGGTTCCAAAATAGAACTTTGTTCACAGTACAAAGTCTGACATTGCAACAAATATTATTTGAGCAGTGGGGAAACAATAACTTTATATTCTTTAATAGATTGTCTGTAGAAATTCAGAACTGCAGCATATACCAGCAGCTGCATTTGTATTTAATGTGTTCCTCAGACTGTAAGCAAGGATGGATGGAAAAGTTAACTCAGGTAGAAATTCCTATTTGGAAAAATATTTAGAAGATCAGTCTTGCCTAAAAAATAATGTTGTCTAGCTATGAAGATTATTCTCTCCATGAGCAATTGCTTCTCTGTACGACAGAGAAAATATAAAGACATACTGTCATATTTATTTGTCTTTCTCTTCAAACCTAGTAATTAGGTCCTGAAAAATTCATTCTATTAGAGAAAAAGGCAACAGCTCATTAGCAATTTCTTTTTACTTTTCCCTTAAGTTTTGAGATTGATTTCAGGGTGGACTACCAAATTACATGCTCCATATTCTGGCAAATAGTAAACATTACTCTCTGAGCAGCAATTTATACATATGTTACATTTAGGGAAAGATCTTGCTTGCCAGCAAAGTTAAAAGAGTCTGTTGGCAAGTGGCAAGAAAGTGGGGAGGGTGAGGGTCTGTAAACTAGGGGTTCCCCAAACTTGACTTAGTTTGCTTTTATCGAAATTGACAAAAGGTAGATGTGAATGTTTCATAAGAAGTAAGCTAAAAATACACACAACTTGACAGATGGTTATATATTTAGCATGTCTTTCAAACTTGTATCACTTTTTGTTAATGAGAGCATCTAAAGTATTTGTAATCAACTCAGATTGTTTATTGACATCTATCCAGCAAAGTCACGATAGTCCACGCTCAGAACCTCGTTAGGAAATGAGGTACAAAAAAAAACCAACTTATGAAACATTACCTGAGATACTTGAAGCTTTTTGACCTACATCCTTCTTCTATGGAACAAGAGAGGACTGTGCAAGGACAGGACTACAGTTCAGACATAAATTTAAAAGAAATTTGGCCTATTTGAATGCATGTCTGTCTTAACAGGGGCTTTGAGTTAGAGCCCTCTAGTTCTGTCACAGGGATCTGACTGGTTCTGAGGCAGATGAAAGGTGCAAATAAGCTTCTGGATCTCAGAATTAATGGAGAGAAGGATTCAGACAGCTGATCCATGGCAACTGCTGCTTTTGCAAAGCAATTCACTGTCAGAGAAGTCTTACGGAACCTGCCAGGCAGCAAGACTTTGCCCCACACCTGTAGTAAGTCAAGCTACCTACCCTCAGCACAGCCCTGTGTTTAGAACACGGAATCCTGGCCTAAATCTTACCTAGGCCGGGTGTACCTTTCTTCCCACATGTGCTTAAAGAAAGAGGCTGTTATGTCAGGTACAGAACAGTCACGACTTGGCCACAAGAGAAGTTTTCAGTATAACTATTTGAAAAAACCCTAGGGGAAATAAAAAAATAACAAGGTTTCCAGAAGATGTGTCACTTAGCAACATTACAGGAGTCTACTAACTAAAATTCCACAAGTTTTCCTCCACAGGCTATAAATCACTGCTGTATTATAAGTAGTAGTACTTAGTAGATGTTATGTGTTTATCCTCAGAATCCTAATTATGAAGAATAAATTTGGCATGGATAATTGTAGTGCTACAATTTTAATTCATACTTCAAGAGTGAAGAAACAGATATACAGATAGTAGAGAACTTTTTGAACTGAATTATGCTATTTTTTCTCTCCAGATTGATTGAATGCTCTTTAACTCTCTTCATGATCAACCCTAGTCAGGCCTTTCATTTCACTTTCAGGCTCATGCTTTCATTAAATTTGTTCTATTTTTCTTGCATTTAAATAGTTCCTTTTCATTCATTAACAAACCACACATGAACATTTGTTGTCCATATGAAATTATGACAATAGAATTCTTGCAAACTGAAATAGCTATATGTTTTCCCACTCTGAGGGCTGGAAAACTTGTCAATTGAAGTATAACAGGTTGCTTTTGCCAAGTTTTCTGGTTATAACTGAATAGGAATATCTGTGAAATTAAGTAACATTTTCATATTTGATAGTTTGTCAGTTGTCTAAAAAAATAGCTAACTGATACAGCAGTATTCTTAACATGAAAACACATTAGCAATATGCTTCTCTGTGTTGATCACTGCAGGATCTCTCTGATTTGGCATAGCTTCAAGAATAACTATGAGCATGGCAGGTTCCTTGGCTTAGCCATCTTCCTGCACTCATGTTGGTGTAGTAAGATACCCACTTTTGCTGTGCATTTAGTCAGTAAGGGAGAACTATAAGGACAGCTCCTGAGACAGGACTGCTGTTTCCCAAAAATGTCCTGTTTTCCAGCCTGAGGCATCCTCCTGGATAGAGAAGCAGATTTTCAACCAGGCTGCAGGAAAGCATCCTCTCAGCCATGTCAGTTGAGCACATTCAGATCAGTGGTGCAGCTCACACGCGGTGCGGGCCCACGGCTTGCTCACACTAACCCCTCTTGGGGATACTCTCAGGGCAAGTGTTTTTTCCTTTTGTCCATCACTGAGTTCACCAGCCCTGTCAGTGCCTCCAGTGGGGCCCGAATTGGTCTCGTTCAGCTGGGTTTAGGAGTCTTCAGTTGATGTCTCACAGCCCGTGGAGTGAGCACTACCTGCTCCCATTTGAGTGCTTCTGCAAAGGGATGCCCTAGTGCCGGCCAGCCAGCCAAGGGAGGGAGCTTCTCATGCAAGGGACACAAACTCACCACACCAACATTTAATATTTATTATCATACCTCTTATTTTGCACTGCAATGGGTTATATATACGTGTTCAGCTACCTGTGCATCCTGGGAGACATCTATGACCTAGCAGCAGCTGGAGGTATTAATAAACCATAACTCAATTTCCACATCAATTTTATATCCGGAGAACAAATAAAAACTCCGATTTTTCGACGTCTTAATATGCTAATGTCAAGCTTTTATAAATAGCATTTACCTCAAGAGCGTTGGCAGGGCAAGAGCCCGCATGCTTGTGTCAAAGCATAACATTAGCAGGAGCGTCTGTCAGAAAACTGAACGGACATTCAAGTGACTGGTTTAGAGCGTGGCGGAGGCTGGGGCAGGGCTGGGCTCTGGGGCAGGGCCGGGGCAGGGCTCTGGGGGTGGCTCGCCTCTGGGGCAGGGCTCGGCTCTGGGGCAGGGCTCTGGGGCAGGGCTCTGGGGCAGGGCGCGGCTCTGGGGCAGG
>VWZU01003589.1:1011104-1030164 GCA_013397095.1 Sterrhoptilus dennistouni | reverse complement strand
TTTTTTTTTTTTTTTTTTTGAGGTATTTTAAATAATCATATAGCTGAAACATTTTCTCGATGTTTCAGTTAACCTGTCAAGGTTCAGTTTGGCACAGTGTGGTGTGAGGGCATGTCTTTAATCTCTTTCTCTGAGCACTCTTCCTTCTTGGTAAGATACAGCCCCAACTCTTTAGTTACAGTGATTCAGGTCAGTTTGGGAATTCCTAGGATTGCGTACTTGATTTGTGTGTTTGCTTTGACAATGGCGGTTCAGGATGCTATTTGCAATGTTGTCAAAGTCTGGGAGAGGTGTGTGGGTTGCATCAAGAGTGTGTGTTCCTCCCTCCTAGCTTTGGGATGGTAGCCTTAAAGAGGATCCTCATTCATTCCAAGAACAAGCCAAAATTGCTAACTTGTAATGTGCCACATACAGACTATTCAAAACCAGCAATTTATCTTTGGTAAATAGCACCTTGTAGGTTTCTAAAGTACAGTTTTATCATGTAGTGGCATTGTTTTCACTCAAAACAGTGTAGCCTCTTTATGACAACCTAACTGCAGGCCTCTAATACATGGTTTTAGTTATAAAAATAATGATTAACTAAACACTTGCCTTCTAATGTTTGTCTTCTGAAAGTGCTGGTACTGGTGTTGCTAGGAGATGTCTTGCTGCTTGCAGTTACCTGTGATGTATTTTTCTGTATGGCTGTGCATCACAAGAAGGGTATCTTGGTCTTAAGCTGTAGTCTTTGTAAGAGGAGCCCAAGAAAAAAAGTACTGTGCTCCTTGTATTTTGTTAGGCTAATCATTGTATTTGAGATGTTCCATTGGTTTGGTTTTCAAATTGTAGCAATGATAGGTGAGAGAGTTTGGGGAAATTTCTTTCCATTTGATCTTTTGTTTGAAATTTTCAAAGCTTAAATATATGTGTGGAGAGAGAGATGTCTGCCTTTCTTTTCTTTGAGCTGAAAAGCACAGAAATTCCCCTGTTGTGTCTTACACTGTCTGAGCAGGCTTTCACCCATAAGCAGGCAAGAGAAAGTGATGTATCACCTTTTTTTCCTTCCTCCTTCCCCCTAATATACCCTTCAGGGCAGGGAAAGAAGCAACCTTTTGTGGCACTTTCATATATTGTATCTAAAGGAAAAGTTCCTGAACCCATCTCCTGTCAGTTTTCAAAAGGCTTTCATAAGACATAATTTCAAAAGAAAATTAGCAGGGAACTGTTGGAATGGCCTCAGATCTTTGGTGGTAAATGTTGTAACAAGAGGTAAACTTATGGTGATAATCATATGGTCAGAAATTAATGCCTGCAGAGGAAGTTACCAAATAGGAAGCTACTGAGCACTTGTCGTAGGCAGAAGTACAAAATAACTTAGATTAGAGGGTGGCAGTTATCACAGTCATCATAAAAAAAGATTATGTTGTTTGGGTGAGAAGAATGGCAGTACACGATATTCCCGATCCTTAGAAATATACAAGGTGTTATCTATAAAGGATAAATTGCTCTGTCTTTGAATTGCTCAGTGCTCTGAATATCTCAGCCTTCTTATCTAAAAATGAAATTTGCAACCTTGCTTGGCTGCCTTTTCCTTGAAAGAAAATGTCGCATATATAAGTTCCTGGAAAGCACTTAATACTGATGGTTTTACTATCAAAATATTAGTGAATGTGTGGTCTTAGCCACATTCTGATCCTGGTTACTTTAAACTTGTGCACTTTAAAATAATACAATTTGTAGTAACTCTAGTTCTGTGGTGTTTGCTGATGGCTGGTTTTTTTCTATAAACTATAGTTTCAGCAGTGAAGCATCCTGCAAAAAAAGAGAGGATTATTTGGAATGGCCTGAATATTTTATGGCAGTGGCTTTTCTGTCAGCACAAAGAAGCAAGGATCCAAGCTCTCAGGTAAGAAGGCAACGTATAATAATAAGCTAACCTAATCTGTATTGCATATTGCATCAGATGTACACATAGCAGTTTCAGGAATTTCTTAATAAAAGTTATTTCAGTGTATAGCTATTCAGTTTTTAACATAGTCAGCACCTTCTGTTACAGAAATTCTCTTATTGGGCCTGACCTCATACATATAATTCTATGTACATTTGTAGCTTGGAGTTTTATAAATCGTCTTTTCATCTGGAAGTTAAAATAACACATTTTCTAATAAATATAGTCACTTTTAGAGGAGGATAAAACTGCTGGGTTTTTGGTTGTCATTTTTTAAGACACAACATTTTACAAGTTTTTTTTTCCTCACCTGTAAGAGTATTTGTTTGTTTGTTATTGAGTTGACTGAAGTTTTCTTCTAGTTTGTTCCTCCCTCAGGATCCCCTGTTCCCTATGCTTCACTGTCTGTTTCCATTTTTCAAGTTTCATGTGCTTCAGTTCAATATTGTTCAATATTGATTTCAGGTGATAGATACACCTGCTATTCTGTGGGATCCAGTCATCCTGTTAGTGTGAAAAAAATCAGGAAGCAAATCCCAGAAAAACTTCTGTTCATTTCCTTCTGTACATTATGGCACTTAGCTCTCTGAAGGTTATTCACTTGGGGCTAAAATTTTGTTACCTAAGGGCTGTTTGATAAACACATTGTGTGAATTAAAATTAGTACTGTTGCAATTTCAACAGATAATGTGGGCAGAAAACAAAAATGGAACACATCATCATTCTTTAAGAAGAGTCCCTTTGTAGACTTGGGTTGAAGCAATAAAGGATGGGAGTTAAAGGTTTGGAATTTTAGTGCATGTTTGCAACAAGGCACAAAGGCTTGTGAGGCATAAGCCAACACTTGAATTTCTGTTACATGTTTCATTACTTTTCTTTTGCTCATGTTGCTCGTACTGCTGCTGGGAAAGCTGGTTTGGAGAGGTGAACTTCCATGTTTACTAGGGTTCATTCAGTGCTGCTTCTGCTCCTTGAACTAAGTTCATTTCATAAGTGGACAAGGAGCAGTGCTGGCAGGCTGGGATGGGAACAGCATGACCAAAGGGGTAGCAGTGTTCCATCTGCCCTGACTCATTTCAAAGCCCCACCAGTTAGGTACAATTGTAGCCCTGCTCACTAGATGGTGTGACTTAATATATATATGTTAAGTGAAGCTTGTATCTCTTAAATGAAAATTGTGGGGCTATCTATGTCTCATGTTTGTTGTTGACACATTGTTTTGCATGCTGTTGGTACTATATAAATCTGATTTTATTTAGGTTGGTGCCTGCATTGTAAATTCAGAAAACAAGATTGTGGGAATTGGCTACAATGGGATGCCTAATGGTTGCAGCGATGATGTACTACCCTGGACAAGAACAGGAGCAGATAGACTAGACACAAAATATCCTTATGGTAAGGCTTCTTGTGGTTGACAGCTTAGACTTGTGATGTGTGTATCTGTGAAAGTTCAGCTGGTCAAGTACTGATCAGTTTTTCTTCCACTCACTCGATATTGTTAATGTGCCCATATGTCGTACACTAGGATAAAAACCACAGCCTTTTCGCAGGACTGACTTCCTGATGGAATAGGTTGATAAATATTAGCCATTTTGGATTGGGTAGTGAAAGCCTGTAAATATGAAGCAGCGCATTAGCACACAGTTGCAGTGCGTGCAGATGATTGCTGCTTCTCTGTGTTTGTCTCCACAGAAATTACAGAGTGTGTGTATGCAAAACAAGTAATTGAGTCTAAAATACAGGTATTAAAATTATAAACACCAGTGGTGTTTATAATTTCCACTTCAGGTGAAATTTCCACTTCAGGTGTTGCTGGAATAGGTTATATATACTATGAAGAAGCTGAATATTTGTCTTGAAGTCTGTGTGCCGTGGATCTACCCTTCTATGGATGAGGTGACTCTCATTGTTTATTTCACCCTCTGTTTTGATTGCCATTTACTAGACAGACATGTAAAACCGGTGGTTCAGAGTAGACTTCAAATTTGGCAGAAGACTTCAAATTTGGCTCTATATTGGAAATACACCTGTTACAAAAAATATTATGAAATGGTCTCAAGCTTAAGAATTACTATTAGAGGTTTTATAATAAATTGGTGAAGTAACAAGGACAAAGTACTGGGGTTTTAAGAAGTCAAAAATATCAAACTGATGAATTATGTGCTGAGCCACTGCAGATCATCTTTCACTTCAATGCTATAGAAAACCAGAAAATGTTTTTTAGAAAGAGCTCTGAGTGAACTCAGGCTATGTCAAAACTCATGCAAGTTTAATTTCTCTATCACACCAATTGTTAAAGTTACAGGTAAGAAACAGTAATTAGCAGGCAGAGATAAATACTGGTCACTGGGAGAGAGTCAGTATTTCTCTGCAAAAGGTGAACTCTGATGCTGACTTTCCCCCACCCATGCAGGGAGAGGTATAATAATAATAATAATGGTACAACTTAGTATGACTGCTCTTTATTTATAGGGCGAGGAAGCAAGTGTTAGCCCATTGATTAAATAAAAAGCACTGAAAACAGTATATTGATTTTGGTTGAATCTTTATGCTGCTTTAAGGTCTCTGAGCTAAAATCAGCGTGAGTGGTCTCTGGCATCGGAGCATGTTCCAGGCACTCAAATCTAAGCTGACCAGTTTAAACTAAAAGTACTGCGAGGAATCTTTGTACAAGATGATGTGAGAATGCTTTTCTTTTTGTTAACTCTGACTGCAGAAGATGTGGAGGATGTGATGTTTAAAAAATGAGATAACTAGTAACAGCTTGGAGTGCTGAGTTGATTTCCAGGAGTTGGTCTAACTACTGCCCTTCTCCCCATTATCTTAGTCTTCACCTCATTAAAAAAATCACAGCTTTGTAACACAAAGTGTCTGCTGTGATGAATAAACAACCTATTTTGTAATTCACAGATCATTTAAACTCTAGCAATTTCTTATTAATCTTGATAGCACAGTTGACAGACCAGACAAGTACATATATAAAAAAATCTGCTTAAAAAAATTCTGGTATGCAGAGACACATAGAATTGCTGCTAAAATCCCATTAAACTGTCATTTTTCTTTTCTCCTTTTGCTAATCATCACAGCATTTGTGTAAATTGAACTTCTCCTTGCATTTTCCTGACTGGCTTGTTCAGAGACAGTACAATCTTACTGTGTGTTTTGTTAGCTAATCATGGGAGCGATGGCACTTTCATCACTGCAATGTAGCTTGTTAGATGAAACTGATGGTAATTGTGCATGTACCACCACACTAAGTAGGGAGATGTCTTCTGGAGCTACTTCATGCATCTGCACTGCTACAGAAAAGGTCTGGGGATGGATCTGTGTGCTGACCACCTGGTCTTGGGTACTCTTGTGGGTTAGCCAGAAATGCTTAGCTCACTTCCCATGTTTTGTACCACTCTGACTGGCTTTCTCCAGAACAGAGCTTCAGTATTGCTCTTCCAGTAGTGCTCCGGAGGGCAGAAAAAAGACTGCCAGAAACGAGTCATCAGGTATAGGCTTGTAATGCAAAGCCGGCTGAGATGATATGCTTAACCTTCCTCCTTCCCTCAGGCCATACTGGCAGATATACAACACATACTCTGTTTCATGCCCTGAAAATCCCTCTCTGGTGGGCTGCATAAAAGTCTTCTCACTTCTTTATGCACTTTGAACTGAGACATACAAAATAACTATGTGGTGTCCTGGGACTCAGGGAGCTTGAGGAAAGCCAGGGCCAAGGGCAGTGTGCTGCTGAGGGATCCCTAAGATGAGCATGAGCCAGTCTGTGCCAGTTGGCCTTGGGGCCAAGGGTCAGTCCCTGGCCCTGTCTGTGTTTAGCAGCATAGATGTAGTTGGGGATTGGACCCAGAGGCAGTCTTTGCAGAAGGGTGTTAGGTGATCCTATAACAAATTTATTGAGCTCCAGAAGAACTGATGGATACATTGACCCTGCAGCTCTGACCAGATTCACTCTTTCATGGCTAAAAATCTTCCAATTTCCACCCTAAATTTATCTGTGGTTAGTTTTTAGGTTCTTGGATGTGCCAGCAATGTTCTTCTAGCTTTTCTTATTCACTGTGGTTAACCCTTCCTCTCTCCCTGTGCATTTACTAGTAACAGTTACCTTTTGAACTTCTTTTATGAGGTTAAACAAGTCCTGTCACTCTTGAATTTTGCTGTTATCTTGACACTTGTTGGTTTGAAATTCACCACTGTCTTGATTGCCTGTATTTGCTGCAATATACTGTATGTATCTATCTCACACCCTCAAGAGTAGGTTCTGCTTAGCTCACTGTTAGGAGCAGCATTGAGCTTGATTAAGAAATCCAGGTGTAACCTCAGCTGCTACTAGGAGAAGGCATCAAAATATGGTAGCTAGTGTTCACCTTTCCTTAAAGGATGCAAACATTTGCAAAGCATTTGGATTTTACAGGAATAGTGACATGGATCCCCTATATTGATACTGTGCATTTCTTAGGAGACTCTTGGAAGTGCAGAAAGGCTCTTCTAGTTGTGGTGTATATTTGAACAGTATAGCCTTGTTATGTCAGAAAGTACAGAGTGTTTTGCAGTGTGACATTTTTTGCAGCACAAAATCAGGGTTTTGTTGTTATGTTGGAACTGGCTCCAGACTGGCAGTCAGTGACAGCAGCAGGGATGTGTCTGTGCACATGAGAGAAATGGAAGACCAGTTTTACTAAGATATTATTAAACGTTTACTAAGATATTATTAAAAACAGTTCCCGAAGCATTGTGCTCAGTACTATGTGCAGAAGCTTCTTAATAATTAGGCAGAATTCTGTCTTTCAGAGTCAAAAGTGTGCCCTCTGTTTCTGTTAGATGAATCTGAGGATTTGTTTATGCTCATTTTCCCCTCACCAATTGTTTAAAATACTACATTTTTCTCCTATTAACACAAATCTTCCCACGAAATCGAATTGCTGTGCTCCTGTTATGCCCTCTGTCTCCACGGTAATCTAAGAGCATCCATTTGACAACCAGTCTCTAATTAAGGGTTTTAAATTAAAATGACTGGCAAATTTAGAAACCTCTGAGCAATACAGAAAATACTGAGTAAGTATGCTTACAAATATTTATACAGGTTCAAATACGATAAAATATGTGCTGTGGCAAAAAGTATGCTCTAATTGAACAGTACCTGCTGTGTAAAATGAAACAAACTGTTACCAACATTTCCTTGTGTTAGGATTATGAGCTTTTTGTCAAATTTTCAGAGAAATGAACACTCAACAATATTCAGGCAAATGTTAGTTTTATAGAAGCTGTTATTTTGACAGCACAAAATTTGATAAGGCACTCTGAAGAAGTGTGCCTTATCACACTCTCCAACTGGCAGTGCAAAGATGAGGCTTCAGCTGGGAAGGGGGTCGATAGGAGATGGTCTCCACTTGGTATAGGAGAGAATACTCACTCTTGTCCTGCATGGATTTCCAATTCTGGTGTAATACATCAAATCTGTAGAAATTCTGGAGATTTAGAAACAACAACTCCTCTTGTTCTACTTGCCTGCTAAGAAACACCTCTGTGTTCTGCTAGGAGTGGGACCAGCTTGGAGCAGGATGGGAGAAACTGTGAAATAGGGTAGGTTAGCTAATGCTGCTCAGGTTTTGAGAGGGGCTTTTCTGGTCTGACCCAGCAAGTTTTGTGATGTTCATGAACGGGGTGAGTGGTTCCCATCTTCAGTTCCCGGTTCTCGTTATTCATGGAGGAGAGCAGTGAGGCTGGAGTTCCGTTTTCCTTACTGCAGTCTGGAGAGGCCGGGACTCCCAACAGATAGGCTGCTGTTATCCTTGCCTCTCTGCCCTGGCCACAGCAGCTGCTCTTCAGCACACAGAGAGAGAACAGCAGGAAGGGCTGAGGGCAGTACCAGCCCAGCATCCGTGTCCTGCCTGCCCTAAATGCAGTGACCAGCAACCATCCCCGTGCTTTTAAAAAGGTTGGAAAAAATAGATGTCATTCCACTAATTCGAGATCCATCAACCACTGCCCCCAATGGTGGTCACTCCAGACCACCATTCCTTAAATTAATGTTTTGATACCTTCTGTGATTCTTGCTGTGTTCAGTGTCAGAGTTCCAGCAAGTAAAGTGTAACAAAATTCTTAGTCTGACTTAATTAGTAATTAATAGCACTAAAAGGTCAATCTCCCTAGCCCTTCCTCTCATTGCTTCTTTAAAGGGTCTTTAAAGTTGTGATGGTCCCTAGCATGCTCTTCATGAAGCATGTAAGCCTTTAAAGAGTATTAAACACTTTGACTAGTCTTGTGGTTTTTATACAATTGGTAGTCAGAACACGTGTAGAATGTGGGAAGAATACTTCTGACTTTGCAACCCACTGGGAACATGCTCATGTTAAGTGTTCAATCCTGAAAAATTACCATTTATAGGGTAAGCAGGGGTCTCTTATTTACAGGTGAGCTTAAGGATGAGTACTACCTCAGCTGTGCAATGAGAAACCAGCATGCAATGAGAAGAAATAGAAACACTAGCAATTAATACTATCAGTAATGAAGCAGTCTTTCATCAGCTTTTCTCTTTTTTCCCCCCCTCTCATGAACATAGTAGCAGGTGGTGGGGATGTCAGAGCACACACTTAACTTCTTGTTGCATGGTTATTTCTTCAGCTAATGAAGCCTTTTGAGAATACTTTTCAAGCTACTTTTACAGAATGGAAACCAGTGTTGTGGACTTGATATTACGTTGGCTATATGTGAATATTTTTTAAAAAAAGTCAAAGCTCTGGAGCCCCTCATAGGGTATTGTAAAAATTATTAGTTTTACTAGTCTGCTTAAAGATACAGTATTCAGAATTCTGAATACTGTGCACCTGTGAAAAGTTATTTTAAGTTAGCTTCTTACTATCTCAAAGAGGACAGTTTGTAACTATTACCAGGAGCATTTAACAGCTTAGAAAACTTCATAACACTCCAAATGTAAACTAGTTAGTCATTAACAAGAGGGATTTAGGACCTTGGGATTTGTTTTTTTGCCTCTCAAAAAGGCATTTCTATAAGAAAAATCTGGGGGTAATAGACCTATCTTATCTGGTCAATGCCTATTTGTCATAGAGAGGTGAATGTGAGCAAGTGGGAAGTAAGAGTGATGGGACAAAGCCTAAAAACACTTGTCTGATGCCAGCACCTTCTGGTATAATATCCCTTTATAAGTAGCAGATGTCTAGGGAGATGTGCAAAACAAAGACACGTGTAATGATAGTTCCCCAGAATATACTTTCAGCTCAGCAACTGAGACAAAATGGTTTGGTATTTAATAGCCCAGCAGACTAAAAAAAAGTAATACTGAATGGAAAATTATGACTTCTTGGAATCAGTGCAAGGTTCTGGTTGTAAGTAGTTGTACTGTAGTTTCTACAGTAAGTTCAGTAAGAAATACTTGGTTAGGTGCATGAAAAATGTACCTCATTTTCTATTTGAAATGAAAACTTGCTGGGTTTGTCGTAGACCTGAGTACTTTTTGTCTTGGAATGATTAGTCTGTTAATTATTGCTGTCTGTGTGTCTTGTGTCCATGTGGGATAGTTGTAATTTTCTTAACTTCAGATTGTGTGAAGATGGTTGGGAGGCAAAATTTATGGTTTTCCCTTGGTCCAGCTGATTATCTTCTCTAAGTTATTCTTGGCCTGATCTTGTTTTTGCTTGGGAAGAGGTTTGTTGTTGAAAGTTTGTAGAAGTCTGCCAAAAGAATCTTTTTCTCTCATTAGTGCAGGAAGGAAACTTGTTGCAGTACTACTAATAAAACTTGTCTGGTTTTATGGCTGAAGATTTCTGAGTTTTAGTGAAGGAAAAATATTTACTGAAGGAATTAATTTTGTTTCTTTTTTAGTTTTGGAAGCCTTTGAAAACAGCCTTCTTTCTGGAGACCTTCCAAATTTTAAACTGCTGCCTAGAACATAAATATATTGTTCAAAGAAACTTAAAAGTGATGTTTCTGTCCTGTTGACATAACCTCTACTTCCAGTTGTGGAAATTATGTCACTTTTTTACTCAATCCTCCATAGCCCCAGAAAAATAATTCTCTGACTATTTATTGTAAAGGCTTTATAAGATTGGTGCAACTTAGTAATATACTTGGAGTTCAACGTATTTTCTGTTTTTTCTTTAATGTATAAGTTCATAGAACTGCATCTCTCATACATTTAATGGCTTATATTTAAAATACCGTGTGACTGAATAACGGTTGCAATAGAAACAGTAAAAATAGTGAAAGAAGCGTTAATGTGATGGTTCTTGGCTCTTGGTTGTTTTTTTTCTTTTTCAATTTCCTATTGTTTGTGTTGGTTTCTGACTTTACTGGTTATGAGGAGGTATGTGGACAGCATAACATGGGCATGGTAGAAGCCAATACTGAGCTTTATTTTGCAAGTGTTTGCTCCTTTGTGACTTGTCTACGTGAGAAAGTTTGTGTGCTCTAAGTTAGGCTGTAAATTTGTAGTGCATTGTATAGAAAATTCCATGTAGACATTTAGTGCATATGGAAAACATTTCCATTCAGCAATGATTCCTGTGTGTTGAAGGTACTGCACTCAGTTATTTGTGTGGTGAGATCACTCACACAGAGGTGAACATATAGCAGCAAAGTTTACTGTGAAGTTGTGCTCTGAAACTTAGTCCGTTTTAATTTTCACATGGGCACAAATGAGAAAAAACCAACTTTTAAAAAAAATCTGTTCTTCAGAACAAGCAGTGGAAAACCTCTTAATGTTGTCTGCGCATGCAGGTCTCTAAATGATCTCCAACCCACACCCCAATTCAGCATCTGTTTAAGAAGTCAGGGCAGCAGACAGTTTCTTAGTTGGTAGGTATATAAATTATGCAACTTGCTGTTATTCCTAGGAGTAAACAGGAAGTTCTTGCAGAGATCCTGATGTTTTTTCGGAGCTTCATTGTGGATGACACAGAAACTGCACTCCTCTCAGCTGTGTTGGTAACACATTAGATAATCTGCTCATGTGTACCTTATAAACACTGAAACCCTAAGGTACTGTCTGTCCAGAAAGAGCTATTGTATTATGCTGGAGTAAGGCAGGATGGTCCATTGCTACCTGGCCTGTCTCAAATCCGTGGAGAAATACATGGCTTTGTTTCCTGCTTGTGAAGTCTGGCACATTTTAATGAGCGCCAAAGTCACTCTAATATTAAAGCTGGATGTTTTTATGGCCGAGCGTGTCTTGTGTATTCTGGGGGTGGGAGAATCCTGCAGCAGCACTGAGCCATTCTGAGGCCCAGAGGACAGAGCAGCTCGGTTTTACTTGGCGATTCTGCTGCCTTTAAGAGCACACAGTGCACTCCTACAGCCATAAGACTGTTCCTATCTGTGCATGTAAACACATAAATGAGCTGTTTTATACTGGCAGTTAGATACTCCAGAGAGTTGTGAAGCTGTGAGATACTGCTTCACTAAGGGTGGTTGCAATGGCTTGGCCCACAGCCTACAGCTTTGTTGCCTGCAATAGGTGTTAGCAAATGGCAGTGCTAATGCACTTAATGATATCATTACTAATCAGCAGCCTGGTCAGAACAATTGACCTTCATTGATCTTGGTATTTCTGCTTGTATTTCTTTCTCTTGCCCTTTATGATAAGCTGTGCAAGCTATTTGCCTTTGAAAAGATGTAAGCAGTTATATTATAACACTTTTAGTTTGACCTATTTATTTTATTAATTATCAGTATTATGATTTGTTTCTTTTCTTGTTTCATCAGTGTGCCATGCCGAATTGAATGCCATCATGAACAAAAACTCAGCTGATGTGAAAGGCTGCAGCATGTATGTTGCCTTATTTCCATGTAATGAATGTGCAAAGCTCATCATCCAGGCAGGTAAGCAGTAGTGCCAGGCTGCTTTTTCAGGGTTGCAGTGCTGCCTGCTCCTTGGTATCTTCTAATAGATGTATTTGATGTTAAATTGCTGATGTTAGAGCTAAATTAATTGTACTGTCAACCTCATAAGATGCTACTTGTGGGGGTTTTTTGCATCTGAATGGTGCCAAATTTTTCCGGTGCTAATTGCATCTACTGTGATTTTAAACGTGCTTCTAATTTAGGTTTTGTAACTTCTTAGACCAGGAACTGCCAAAGAACAACACAGGCATTGCATGTAATTACTGTCAATTTTACTGTGCTCTGGCACATTGAATAGAGTAGGGCAGAACGAAATAAACTTCTGCATGACAAAAGGTCTGTTGGGAGTATATACATGAAATTTTAATTTGAATGTGATGCATGGAAGATATTTGAAGATTTTAAAATATCTTTGCTCGTAAATGTCATAAGATTTCTATGATCCTACTTTAATTATGTCTTTCATTACAATTATTATAAATCTGTGCTGCTGCAGCAAGTGTGCTGGCCTAAATGTGTCTCCTTGTCTCCTTTTTTGAGATTAGGCAGTATCTGCAGCAGGCTTCAGTTCTGTAAAAATCTCTGCTTAAAGTAGTATTTTGTTCACTGAGTGAAGTCATGCTGTCCCAGCATGGATTGCTGTTCTGGGGAGTGTCTCTCACTACTAATGGCTGTAAGAATATAGAAAGAAAGCACCAAACAGAAAGCTTCTTTATTTTGGTTCAGTATGGTTTGAAATCAAGAGGGGTGAAGAGGGAAAGATGATGGTATTCTGCGTTTGTGCTTCATACAGTTCTCTTACTTAGAGAATCAAAATCAAATGGTGTTCAAGGTAGATTGGCTGCTTGTTCTCAATGTAGTCACTCATCCTTTTCCTTATGCACTTAGGTCAGCACTAAATTGCAATGTATTGATATTCATGCTATCTGGCAAACACGGGAAGATGTTGATCAGCTGCGAAACGCTTGTGAATTCTCCTTAGAGGCCTTTATATTTCTCCCCTGCCTAAGTGATTTAGGCAAAGATCATTCAGCAATTTTACACAATATCCATTTGTGAGTAGAGGTGTACCAAGGAGTTGTAGAGCATGTGGATGAATGCTGCCTCTTCTGATTTTGTGCACCAGACATTGCTATTTTTTTTCAGTGTAATCCTAACATTTTTTCTGTGTGACTTTTTTAGGCATAAAGGAAGTTATTTTCATGTCTGACAAATATCATGACACTACAGAAATGACAGCTGCACGGCGGATGTTTGATTTGGCAGGTATTATATACAGGTGAGAGAATTAACTTTATTTTTAATCTGCAGTAGAAGAAAAGGGAGGTGTGAAAGAGACCAACTTTAGGGCAATTTTTTTTTCTTTCAGTCATGTAGCATTTTATTCCTCTATAGTGTTTGTATGTGGTTTGCTCTGTAGAAGGACTGGGTTGACAGACTGCTGCACCGTTCTTTTGTCTTGCATATGGTTAAAGTTCAATTTTAAAACGTTTGTATGAGAAAATGGTCCATGACTCATTTTGTTCTTGGAATGCAAATGAAATTGCCAACAATTGCCAATTTGTTACATTGTACTTGGGAGAGTCTTCCTTGATGCTGCTTGGAGCAGGAGGTAGGACTAAATGATCTCCTGAAGTCCCTTGTAACCGGAATTACCCTGTGATCATACGAGTTGGACTGAAACAACCGATCATTGTTGTTTTTGTGGATTACTCCATCCTTGTTGAAACCTTAGTATCTTTTGTTGCAGTCAATTTGGGAAGGTCTTAAGGTGGCCTTAATTAATTATTGGTACTTAGAGCTGTTTATCTTCTTTGGTCAGCTTTTAGGTGAGAAAGTAATGATAATCTGAAAAATGTTTTAAGAGTGGGGTTTTTAAAGACACTGACAGAGATACCTAAAGACAATCTCTTCAACAGCGAGTTTGATAGGAGTAACACGCTGTGGATGAGGTTAATTATGTAGTCAGAGAGGCTTTGCAACTCTAAAAAATTTTACAGTATTAATATAAAGACTTTGAAAAATTTGCAAACATAACAATTCTGACAAATAAAATCTCAGGATGAAAGATACCTACTGGGCTAAAAAACGTCCATGGAAAAACACAGCAGTACTTGAAATCCAGTTTTACTCCTTCAGTGTATTTCCTGTCTACTAAGACTATTTGACTAAGAAGCATAAATCATTCTCTTGCAAGTCAAATCTTGTAACTTCTCCAGGGTGAGAAATGTTTCTTGCATTTCAGATCGCTATTGGGAACAAAGCATTCGGAGTTTCTGTGGTCAGCAGCATGTGCTTTTCTGCTTGACTGTTACTTATCCTTGTATCGATTGCTGAGGATGTAGGTGGTACTTAATGAATCTCTTGAACTCAACTGCAGAGCTTAATTAGGCACTAAATCCACACTATTTGCATAATCTTTTGTTTACTGGTAGACTGGAAAATATATGTTTAGTCCCTGTATACCTTCCTTGCTAATTGCTGTAGCAGATGCTGTAATGATAATAAAAGGAAACATTTTGTGGCAGTATTAATTTTAGAGTTCTAAAGTTACAATTTTAAATTATTCCCTTTTAACTAGTTTGGGTTTTACCCAGTATGGCATAATGTGATCTATCCTCCTTTGACAAAAAATATTTTATTATGCTGACACAAAGCTTGAAAGTGTTTTTCTTAAACTTGGCAGGAAAAAAATTATCAAAATATCAATATTATCAAAATGTATTCCAAATATCTTTTTATATGCATACATATACAGAATATTTAATTTTTTTCTGGATACTTATATCTGTACCTAGATCTTTAAATGTATTGTAAAAATATTTGAAATATTAATATATATGAACAAAAATCGCAGACCTGGTAACATGATGCCACCACCTGCAGCTAAGTTGTTAAAAGTCTTTTGACTCCTGGGTAATTTATAAATTCCAATAGCTGAAGAATGTACAGGATAACCCACCCCATGTGTCTTTTTGTCTTAGTCTTTCTTGTCCGGGTTTCTCTCAGTGTGGTGCACTATAATTGGCTCCCATAGAGAAGAAAACTATGAGAATCCAAGGATGTGTTTTTTGGGATTTTTTTTATTCCTTCAAAAATTTAGCTGGAACTAAAGCAAGCAAAATGTTTTAACTACTTACTAACTAATATCTGTATTTTTCTCTTTTTGTTTTTTCAGGGAATTCAAGCCAAAGTGTAACAAGATCATCATCGACTTTGATTCAATTAACAGCAGACCAAGTCAAAAGCTTCTGTGAATTATGTCTCATTAAGTCTTTAGAAGAGTGTGATTATCCTTTTCTAAAAAGCTGCTAACGCCTTTCATCTTGAAGTTTCTTGCAACTTTTTCATGGTTCCTGTAGCTAAAGTAGACTTATAAGAAATCCAAGGCATAAAATGTCCCACTCACTTCATCTTGTCATGTGGAATCTAAATCTATTCAATTTTTTTATGCGTTTATCAAAATTGCTTAAAAAGTGGAGACATGTAGATGAAACAAAATAAGTAAAAAAAACCTGTTCTGATTCTTCTGTATTCATCACCACATGCTCTGATGGGCTGTCAGCAGAGATTTAGCCTCAGTTTAACAGTGGTGTTTGTAACCAGTAGTACGGGGGAATATGCTAATATATGTTGATCTCTCTGTTGGATGTGTGGATCTTGAGAGTTGATCCTAATAAAGAACAAAAATGTTATCCATGCAAATGCTAATCTTCCAACTAGCATAACACTAATATTTAAAAGGTTTTAGGGCTGTAGGAATGTATGGCCTTCTGCTTATTACCCAACAATTCTTCTAATTGCTATCTGACATTGCCATACTTGGGGAGGGTTGAGAGAGGAAGCTGTTCTGAGAATTGTCCATGCCTCAGTGAGCTTTACGGGTGCTTTCAAATCCTTGTTTCCCCCAAGACTCCAGAATTGAAGGGGCTTGAGGGAGTAAATAATTTGGTGCTTTACCTTTGGGACTTTAACACTGAGTTTGTTTTCATGTGTAAAACAAAACCATCTTATTGGTCTGAGCCGTTTGTAGATAATCCAACATAGCTCAGTCCTTAACTCCACCTGTAAGGTAACTGAATCATTTTTTGTCCTTTGAGAGAAATTGGAGATATTCAACCCATATTCGTATCTGTGCCAAAAGATATCATTATGGTGTTAGCTTGTTTCCCAGTGCTGACATAGTACCTCCATTTTCATAAATGTTGCCTAAAATAATATCCTTTTTAATTTTATCTTGAGATCTGGGAATAGATTTGAGTTCCTTTTCTCTAATTTGATTTTTAAAAATTAAATATGCCTAACGGCTTTGTTTAGATAACATTGGTGGTTGTTTGTTTTGTTGGGGTTTTTTGTTTGTTTGTTTGTTTTAATGTGGTTATACTTCAATGAGCTTTTATTTTCTCTACAAAAGCTTTGTTTCATATTTTGGGACATTATGTAATTTGGCTTCATACCAGTATTATTAAAGTCTTATTAAAATCCACTACACTGAAGTAGACTCATTATTATAATATTAAGTCATGCACTTGGCTCCAGAGTGCTGCTGTTTTTGCAATCATATGGAAAGCATATTTTGTGCATTTGTGATATTACATAAAGTATAATGTTCATGAACCATTTGACTACTAAAGGGATCACTGTAATGTATTATGTGTTCATTTATAAGATAATTTCTGAGTTTCTTTTTCTTACAGCTGTTTTCCATGTCAAAATTGGTCTGTGGCTTAGTGCCAGAAGAAGAAATTTGCACATATGTGTGTGTGGGGGGAGCATGAAACCTGAAAAATTACTTTAATAAAATGTCACTAAGCCAGTTTATGCACATCTCTTTCTTTGGTCTGAATTAGTAAGTAGAAGCATTTTGACAATAGGACAGAGGGGAGAGAAGAAGCAGAATTTTTTGGTTTTGCAGCAAAATTGCTATTGCCTTCATACATAATCACTAATCTAAGTTCAAATTTAAAATGTATATGCATCGAATATGTAAACTGTAAGTGTTTCATGTTAGGCCTTGGATACTGTTAATATGTAATATGAATTCAAACTTGAAAGTTTTTTCAACCAATGTCCACATGTTTTTAGGAAAGTACTTTTTATTTTATAAATGTGTTTTCCCCCAAGACTTCTCTGGTTGTGTAACAAAAACAGTACTGGAGAAAAGGATAGGATTTTAGAGTTCTCCTGGTCAGGTTTTGATCTGATAGAGGCACGAGTACAAGATACCAGAGTGACAGTCAGTTAACTCAGGCCAGAAGGTGGACTCTAATTTCCAGGGCATCTTGATGGACAGGGAAAAAGCCTATGTACAACTCTTGAGGCACTATGTGCTTAGTTTGAGGGTAATGTTTTAGAGAAAATCTTAAAGAAGTTTTGATCCTTACTTTTTGCATGTCTAAAACTCTGTACATTTCTCAGGTTTTTTGGTTTTGTTTTAATGGTTCAGGAGACAGTGCTTTGACTTCCAAATAAAGATCACTTGACTTCCAAATAAAGAGGAAACAAAACAGCTAAATAGAATAAACTGCGTTTCTGCTGCTGAAGCTTAAGATGGATAGAACCATTTGCAGTGGAAGGATCCAGAGGGTATTTAGTCTTCTTGCTGAAAGCACCATTGACTTACAGGTTAGATCCAATTGCTTGGGCCTTGACCAGGTGAGTGTCCACAAGAACAGAGATTCTTTTTGGTCAGCCATTCCAATTCTCAGTGCTCGCTGACTCGCCTCCTCTGTGACACAGGCACTGCAACAGGATCCACTCAAAGGATGCAGGGATCCAGATGGATCCTGTTTCAAGCTGCCTTCTGTCCACTCAGCCAGCTGGGAGTTGTTCTGTTCCTGGTGCAGGACTTCATCAAGTTTCCATCAGCTCATTCCTCCAGCTGTGCTTTGAGCTGTTGGCCCTTTGATCCTGCACAGGTGCTTCTGGGGCTGCCAGCACCATTCCCATGGTAACCACGCCCCAGCCTGCCGGGCCTCAGGAAGGATTGCTTGAAACCTGGTACAGCAACCTGAGACTCTGGGGAGCACTTTGGTGGTTTCTTTGGTACCATTAACTAGAAGAAGTCACATTCAATAGAATGCTGAGATCCTATCCAGTTCAATATAATGCTGTTTTAAGAGCTAAATCTAAATCCTGCCAGCATCTAGATTTTCCTTACAAATATTAGACCATTCCCTTGTCAGAAAACCCCAGGAACTGGCAGTCTTCTTTACATAAATTTCATTTAAGAAAGGGTGGTTTCACAGGATGGTGTACTGAGTAAAAGCATAATCTGCATCTTTGAAGTTTTGATCACTGACTACATTTTATTGCTTTGAATATTAGGATTATTTTCACAAATATTACAAAAAGTATGCTGTGACCAGTACAGTTGTTGTGATTTCTCAAATAGCTTGTGATAACCCTTGCAATAGCTCAGACTGAAAGCTCCACGTACATAACTGCAGAAGCTGCAGTAGTTTCATCAGCTAACAAAATGACTCTTGCAGGGATTTTAAGCTGTTGACAACAAGCAAAATGAATTTCTGCCTTGCCACCCTTGGCTTTTCTCTCTGAAGCTGGCTCATTTTATGCAAGTGAGTGAGGTGGGACAAGCCTAGAGGCCTCACCGGATGCCCCGAAGCAGCAATTGCAGGGGGCTGAGGCTAATTCTCACCTGGTGCCTGGAATAAATTTAGGAGCTGCAGCTAGGGCTGTGGGGAGCAGGTGGGCTTTAGGGAGGCAGGAAACGGCTGTGGAGCAGCAGGGGACTCATAAAGGAGTAGGCAGCAGTGCTCTAGTAACCCAACAGGGGTGGTTTGGGTTGCTGCTGCAGTGGGAGCGCTTAAGAATGAAGTACAGAAGTGACCACAACTGAAAGGCCATTTTTTTGCAGCTGTTTTTTCTCAGTTGCAGGTAAGAAAAAGATTTATAAAATAGGGAGCTGAAAGTGTGAAGCACCACCTCCTCTTCACTGGTGATGGCTCAAAGAGTTTGCACCACTATAGCTTCTTTTAGCAGATTTATCTCCCTTCCCTTTAAAATCCGGGTATATCTAATGTAAAACTCTCTGTGATTTGAGAACAGAGGGGTAAAATTTGTTTCAAGTGCTTAGTCTGCATCCACTTCATGGTCTTAGCCTTGGGAGCTATTGAAAGGTACAGTGTAAAAGCACTGAAAAGAGCTGGCTGTCTAAGAAACCCAACATGAATCTTCTAAATCCACTTTACTTTTACACTTAATGCACCTGTTTACTTTCTTTGCTTTGGTTAGAAGGAATTGGGG
>VWZU01003589.1:986593-1010858 GCA_013397095.1 Sterrhoptilus dennistouni | reverse complement strand
TTTTTTTTTGAATAAGAGCTTAATCGTAGCAGCTTGCTTCCTAACATTGCTCATCTTCAGGAGCAGTGGATTTATGTCGTCTGAATGCTTCAAAGACACTGATGCGGCTGAGCTTTGAACCCCTTCCCTGCTGAGGAAGCATCCCAGGAGGAAGGTGCCTTGGGCAGCTCCTGCCTGGAAGGCACCACCAGATAATTGTGGTGGGAGGGCTGTGCCTGTCACTCCAAATAACAAACGAGAAGGGCACCATCCTTCTCTGAACTGGGCAGCACTTAAAATGGAGATATGTGTGACAGGGTACATTAATTACTAGCATTTGTTTTATGCATCTACCTGTTGGGGTTTTTGTGGTTTTTTGGGGTTTTTTTTGTTTTTTTTGTTTGTTTGTTTTTCTTTTTAGGAGGAATTAAGCGTAGGGGTCGGAATGGGAAACTGCTACTTCCGTCTTGTATACTTCAAGATTTGTGCCGGAAAATCTTGCCTCTGCCAGGGCACCCCCCCTGCTAAATATGAGGGAAAAGAAAGAAAATCAAGCTCGATGTGCTGGATTTTTAGTTGTTGACATTATTTACTGTGCTCTTAAAAACCCCTGCCCTGAGGAGAATGAGTATAATGTGCTCCAGCAGCAAAATATGCATAATAAAGAAGCAATTGCCTACGGTTTCCTGGGATTTCTTACTCAGTTCTGTACCTCGCTACTCCTTCATTGTTTCAAGCTAATGCGTACTTCAATTCTGCCATGCAAATATTCAGGAAGGCTCCCTGCGCCAAAGGAGAGGAAACGAATTATATTCAAATCACTGCTTCAGAGGCATAAGTTGTGTCTTGGTTTGCCAGAGACCTGGGCACATTCTTTGGCTGCCTGTGTAACTCTGCTGTTGCTGCTTGTTGACTCGTGCAGAAATCTTTTATGTGGCACATCTTGTTGTCAGAGGGTTTTCTTTCCTCCACTGTTCAATCAACTCTGACTGCTAATCAGAATGTTGCTGGGTAAACAGGACTGATTAAAATTTTAATTTTGTGTTGTAAACAATATGGCACTTTAATATTTTTTCCTGTTATTAAATATACTACTAATAATGCATCTGGTGTTTTGTGGTACAGTTTTCATATTTATTTCTCGAAGCACTGACAAGTTTTGCTTAAGAGCTTCACATTCAGATGCCAGGATTTGTTTTCCACGTATTCTCTTTTTTCAAGGGTGACTGAACTGTACTTAATCATATTGGATATGGTTTGTTTTGGTGTTCTTTTGTTTTGTTGGTTTTTTTTTTTAATCTCATGGCGAAGAAATGTTTCTTTGACAACTGGAGACATCACACTGTAACAAACATCCATATCATGCATGCCTTAGTCTATGTGAGTTTACTTGTTACTGTAACATTGCTTATCTAGCTTCCAGAGGAGAAAAACCAGGAGCTAATTAGGTGTGGAAACACTGTAAAAGAGTGTTGGTCGGTTCTTGAAGACTTGCCCTGAGGGGAAGGATGGGGAGACTAGAAAGTTCCAGACAGCAAAATAAATTCGTGATGGGATGTTGAAGTCTGGGGATGAAAGGAAGAGAGAAAAGGAAATGTATGGTTGCATAAGAGGTCTGGTACCTGTCAGGCTCTGCAAGGCCAAAGGAAGCCTGTCTGAAAACAGGGTCAGGGGAAAGAACCTCCCTGTGATTTGGTGAAAAATAAATGGAGTAACAAGGAGGGTGGAGAGTCTGAGTGTGTCACAACCATGTTCTAAAGTGAAGGAGTTTTCAAAGTGGCCAGGGAATATGTATGCCAAAAATCTCTGTGCATCTTGTGTAACTTGGAGTCATTTTCTTCTGAATCAGAGAGGCTTTGTACGTGCTTCTAGTGTGCCTGGTCACCGAGAGATCACTGAGGAGCATGTGTGCGGTGGATTTGTGGGAGTACACTGAAATTCCTGTGTAGGCTGGGTGCAGCTGGATTACAGCCTCTGGTCCAGGTAGTCCCACAGACAGTGACTTTGGGGACTGCAAAGGAGGGTGACTGTATCCCACTGAGAGCCACATCTCTGTAGACAGAGTTTGAGATGCAGCCTCACCAGTGCCCAGCACAGAGGGACAACCACTGCCCTGGTGCCCTGCTGGCCATGCCATTTCTGATACAAGCCAGGATGCCACTGGCCACCTTGGCCCCCTGTGACTCATGTTGATTCATGTTCAGCCAGATGTCATCCAGTATCTCTAGGTCCTTTTCCACCAGGAAAAATGTCTGGCATGGCTCTTTCTGTGTGGTGTAATAAAATGATCCTTTCATACATTTGGGTTGAACAAAAATCTCAATAGGCTGATCCCACTGTTCACTTCTGGCCAGTTCCTTTCCTGTTGATCATAGAGTGCAAGAAAAGCTGCACCTACTCTTTGCTGTGAGCTAGGTGGCTTGTATAAGTGAGTTTGCATATTCCCCTTGCAGCTAAGATGAATATAGTACTACATATTTCCTGTTCATGACAGAAAAAATATGTGCTTAACTATCCTTTAAGTCAGTGGGGCTAAAGCTGATGATGTACTTACATCCCTTCCTGGGATGTTTATAAAGGTTTATAAAGAAATGAAGCCTGATGTCCCTATTGGCATTCAAATATCTCCTTTCTGACAAAGTCTGAGAAAACAGAGCTTACAGCTCTGTTAATAAATATTCCGATTTGAGATTCTGCCCTCAAGTGGGGCTATGCATTATCTGGATTGATTTTAAATGCACTTTTAGCTTAGACTGAAGTAACTAAGGTATTCTTTCACATATCCCCAGTGGGGTTGGGAATGGACTGGGGAAGAGCAAAGGAGAGCTGTTTCAGGTCACAGTTTTCTCTAATGGGTAACTCCCTATAAAGTCAAAATACCTGTGTGGAATTGGAGCTTCACTTTTGTTTTATTTCAACTGCTTTTTAAGGTTAAGGCAGAACTACCAGTGTCAGGCATGCAGAGCTGACTGACTTCACCTCAGGCAGAGGAGGAATATTGAGTAAGATGAATGATGTTTCTGAAAATTTGGCATTCAAGGGAGAGCAGGTCATGCCTTCACACACCCAAATGTGTTTTCTTTCTAAAGAAAAATCTCGAGAGAGAGGGCAGATTCTGATAACATCTGCAGGGATTTTTTCTGTTTTTCCATCTCCTCTTGGTTTTTTCCTTTTTCTTTTTTTCTTTTCCCACAGACAACTTCTGGTCCTGATACTTAAAATTCCTTCAGTCCTGGTACTTAAAACTCTCTGGCAGTAATACTTAGGACTTTCCTCACCCATGTGTTTTTTACTGAGTACAGAAAAAGAGTCTTTTCCAGCGTGCATGCCTATACACATGTAGCCGACACCTCTGGTCCCTGCTCTCCTATGCTGTGCTGCCCAGGAATGCCTGCAGATGTGAGCAGCAAGTTCTGCAAAAAGCATGTCAGCCTACATGGGTTGTCTGTTCTGATTTGAAAAAATCTGTTGAAGGATGCAGCAGGGGAGACAGGCTGTGGAGAGGAACTTAGGAGGCCAACATCTAAAAAGGGAAGCCTCTCAAAAGAGCCAGGAGTTGTGTTTAAGGAAGGCAGATTGATCCCCTTGATGTCAGGCAATAAGACTTGACAGATGAGCAGAGTTTAAAAAAATAAAAAAAAAAAAAAGAAAAAAGCTTATCTCTAACCCAGAGATAATGTTAAGACCACTGGAAAGTAGAGTGGAGCCGTGTCCCTATGTGTTGCAGGGCATGCATAACTTGACTTTCGGTTTCTGGGAGGAGACTACAAAATAGCAGGGCAATGCCTGCCCCGGGGGCTGAGCAGCAGCCACCCTCTGCTGCCCCAGCCTGGTGTTTGCAGCGAACCTTCTGTGGCAAAGAGGAGAAAACTCTCCCTCTGCCACTGCATCATTGTCTTCTCAGCTACTGCATGGGCTTGCTGGGCAGGAGCCTGCAAGCTACAAAGGAGGCTGTTGTGGTGGCCCTCAGCATGCTGCCTGAGCATGGGATAAACAAAACCAAAATTAGTGGGGACTTTGAGGGGCCAGCGACATTTAGCCACTGACAGAGAAGTTTGATTCTGTTTGCAAAGTGTAACTAAGGAGTGACTTGAGAGGTGCTGGGTGAGATGATATGAGGCCTTGGAAAAGCACACTGAGACATTCCTGGTGCTCCTGGCTGCCATGCTCTGACCACCCTCAGACCAGGACTGTGCCTCTGTGGTTAGTGTTCTCTGCTGGGACCCCTCTCTGCTTCCAACCCTGCCTTTGACTCTGGCCAAGTTTCTTGATCTCATTGTGTTTGTGTTTCCTTCCCTGTAAACGTCTCCTTTCCTTTGGGATATTGGAAAGAGGGATCATAGCAAATGGTGAAGGCTCTATAGTTATGACTCTCTTCCTGTATCTGTATGGGTCACACACAGTACCACCACATCAAAATACTGCAAGGTCTTTCCTGTGAGCAACATCAGGGTTCCATGGAAAAATGGAGACTACAGCTCTCTCTGCCTACTCTGCCATTTGCTTCTGGACATTTCTTGTCTGAGTTAAATTGAAATCCCAGGGTCATAGTCTGATCAAGCTTAACTGAAAAATATTTTTTGTATAGTTACAAAATGAGAAGACTTGTTCACCCAAAACCTGCTATAAGAAACAGCTTTAAAAGAAAGATAACATAGTCTTCCAATGATTTTTTTTTTAAAGACTGAGATATCAAAATCCTCATCAGACAGTGAAGAAACTCAATCTTCCGTAGTTGTTCTGGCACATTACATTAAATAGCTGTACCCACTGATGAAACAAATACATTTTAAAACTTGCTGTTT
The DNA here is from genome assembly GCA_013397095.1 of Sterrhoptilus dennistouni. Taxonomy (NCBI): domain Eukaryota; kingdom Metazoa; phylum Chordata; class Aves; order Passeriformes; family Zosteropidae; genus Sterrhoptilus; species Sterrhoptilus dennistouni. Next base: position 1,006,074 of record VWZU01003589.1, on the reverse strand, counting down.
CCTTTTGTTATTTCTGATAGATTTTTATTTTAACAATAATTCTTCAGTACTAGTCATTTTACTGAAAGTAATACCTTACCAAGACTTCTTAATGGAGAAATCTAACATTTAAACTTCTGAATTAGCAAGTTTTAAATTTTAGCTTAAAAAATGCAATTTAAAAACTTTTTTCCTCTGTCACCTTCTAAGTTCACGAGTTTTGTTCTCATTGTGTAGCAGATAATATTTGAAAGATGGAACACATTTAAATATGTGGGAATATTTTTGCCAAGAGGGCTTGGAAGGAGGAAGGACTGAGTGTGTTATTTATCTGGGCGATGAGTTGATTAGATAAAGTTTTAGGTTTTGCTTATGGAGTTACTCAAAAGTCAAAGAATAAAGCAGTTGATTTTTTCCTCTTCCTTATTCCACATCCTTTCATTGTATGCTTGCAACTTCACATACAATTTGTATCCATGGAAATTATATCATATCAGGAACAGCTGATGAACTCTTGGGAAATAAATATCACATTTTCATGCAAATATTCTAAATAGCAAAGAGATGAGGAAGAAAAATGATTGATAAATAGAACTATTTCCATCTTAAAATATATTTCAGTATTTTCCTTGAGGCAGCAGTAGATTTTTGAAATTGTGTTTTTACTGAACGCAAACTTTCATAGACCAGTGTGTGAGTATGCAAGTTATGAGGGAAAAAGCAAAATATAAAATAATGCACATTGATTTTGTTTGGAAGTATTCTAGCTACTCCTTGTGTAATTTAACTTTATTTTCAGAATACAATCCAATAACTTTAGAAGGAGTAGACACCTTCTATTTAAAAGCTAGATTGTGAGAGAAATAAATTGCTTGCTAGGAGCTGGATGTTGGTGATTAGTGTAGTCTGTGTCACAGGAAAGCTGGGTCTACATGCTCCCTCAGTAATGCCCTAAATTTCCACCTTTCTTTCTTCTTTTAAATGAGAGCAGTATAGTATTGAAAAGATTGCTCTTCCTGTTGTAATTTTATTCCAAACTGTAGAATTTCCCTGCACTGATGTGAACATTTGCTTTCTGTCCTACTGCCAGCACATTTTAATGCAGGCTCCTGAAGTGGGATGGTGTTCCAGTCTGTGTACCTGCAGCCAAGGGAGTAGGTTAATTTCTTAAATTTGTCTTCCTGAATCCTATTTCTGTTGAAACCTTTGGATGGGAGCTCCAGTGAAGTAGATGTTATTATGATGATGTTATCAGAGGGACAGCAATAGTGGGAAACTTATAAAGAAATACAGTTTCCTGACAAAGAATCCCTCTAATACTCCTAGGGTACCATAGTGGGTTGGCCTTGCTGGACACCAGGTGCACACCAAAGCCACTCTGCCACTCTGTCACTCCCCAGCTGGACAGGGGAGAGAAAACAGAATGAAAGAGTCATGGGCTGAAATAAGGACGGGGATAGATCACTCACCTGGACCAGTCACCATCATGAACAAAACAGTCTCGACTTGGGAAAATCAGTAGGAGAATGAGAAAGAAAAGCAAATCTTAAAACCAACTTCTCCCCACCCTTCCCTTCTTTCCAGGCTTTATTCTCAAGTCTCCACCTCCACCCTTCCAGTGGGAGGGACACAGGGACTGGAGGCTGTGATCAGTTCATCACACCATGCCTCTGTCACTCCTTCTTCCTCAAAGGAAGGACTCCTCACACTCCTCCCTGCTCCAGCATGAGCTCCCTCCCACAGTAGACAGTCTCCATGAACTTCTCCAATGTGAGTCCTTCCCATGGGCTGCAGTTCTCCACAACTGCTGCAGTGGGGTCTGCTCCATGGGGTGCAGCATTTCAGGATCAGATGGCTCCAGTGTGAGCCCCCCGTGGGGTCATGAGGCCTGGCAGAGAACCTGCTCCAGCATGGGCTCCTCTCTCTGTGAGTGCACCGGTCCTGCCAGGAGCTGCTCCAACATGGCCCTTCCCACAGAGTTACAGCCTCCTTTGGCCATTCCCCTGCTCCAGTGTGGAGTCATCTACAGGCTGCAGGTGGATACCTGCTACACCATGGATATCTGTGGGCTGCAAGGACACAGCTGTCTCACCATGGTCTTTGCCATAGACTACAGGGCAATCTCAGTCCTGGTACCTGCAGCACCTCCTCCCACTCCTTCTGCACCGACCTTGGTGTCTGCAGAGCTGTTGCTTGCTCATATCTCCCTCTTCTCTGCGACTTCAATTTGCCATTTTGGGTCTTTTCCTCACCTTCTTAGTTGTGTTATCCCAGAGGCACTACTACCATTGTTGATTGGCCAGTGGTAGGTCCATCTTTGAGTTGCCTGGCATTGGTTCCATTGGACATAGGGGAAGTTGGCAGCTTCTCACAGAAGCCACCTCTGTAGCCCCCCCTCCCACTACCAAAGCCTTGTCACACAAACCCAATACAGACACATGCATAAAGCACCCTTCCTTAATATTTTTGTTTGTTTTAGTAATCAAGATCTTCAAATCTCTTTCTCTGCCATTTTCAAAGTATGCTTATAAGGACAAAAACACACAGTTGTGTGAGCTATAGCTCTCCTCTTACAGCTCTCCTCTAAGGCCTGTTAAGCAAGAACTTAATAAAAAAGTTGTGGTAGTCGCATACATCAACTACCTCTGAATTTAAAAAAATATAGAGCTAATTTCTTGCTTTGTACATAAATCTGTACTTACCTCTGTATTGTGGTCATTAGAACTTCTGAGTTATTAAGATGGGAATCACCATGAGACTGTTGCTAAAAACAAAAGTAGGAAGGGATTGATGCCAGGTCTAGAGCTGATGGAGTCAATCCATTTGGTAGGCATAGCCTTCATTACGGAAGTTGTCTGGACCATCAACCTCAGGCAGTTACTATTTGGTTTCTATGCTGCAACACCATTGATTGTCTCAAGATTTCAGTTTGATGTGATCTATTTAAGATGCAACTTAGTCACTAGAAGGTAAATACTGAAGATATTCACAGTCAATCCTTAGTAGGAAAAGGGGACACGGAGGGAAAGAGGATCATTAAATCTCACTGACTTTCCCCTCTTTTTTCTTAGGTTGTGGACAAATCAAGGTCAAACACTTCTAACCAAAGTGGTACACGAGGCTAATGTGTCTGAAGTGTGATAGTGTGAGAGTTTCTTTCATCAGCTGAGTGTGAGGAAAGTATTGCATTCAGCTGTGTTAGACTTCCAGCATGAATGAGGAGTTAGTTGGGCTGATTGGGTCTTGCTCCAGGCAATTACACAGGTAATTGCCCTCACGTCTGTCTTATCTCACTCCATAACCACTCTTCTCTACCTTGATAAAAGAGAGAAGAAAATTACTGCATCTGGGAAAAAAAACCATCTGAAACACTGAAGGTCTCTGTGAAGGAGAAACATAGGAAAAGTTTATTAAGTAGAGTAAGAGTTAGCCAACAGAACACAATAGATGAGTTTGCAATGGGATTCCGTAGATAAAAAACCAAGTGTGACGTTTGGACTATGTCATGGAGAAGAAAGAAGTTCACAGGACTGTTCTGCAAGGTATCCTGCACACTGCTAGGTGCTAAGGTCCTGTCTAGGGAGTTTCTGCTTTAGGTAATACACACAGGGTGAAAAGTTAATTAGGAACCCAGGCATGAGGGGACAATTCAAAACCCCTTTGAATGATGCCTGAATGGCACTAAGGTGTTCTCAAATATCTGAAGTTATAGAGAGGCACTACTTGGTTCAGAAGCCTGTAACAAGGGACTCTTATGGGACTAAGTATGGTAAAATAAAAAAAAATAAAAAAAAAGAGGAAAATTAAATATTTGGAGGAATTTTGTTCTGAGAGTGTCACTGCAAACTTGTAACAGCAACACAGCCTTGGGGACCAAACCAATGTTGCACAAAAATCTCTAGCTTGATTTGTATTCCAAACCAGCAGATACTTGAAGGTTTGAGGGTTTCTTCTTTCTTTATTTCTTTTCCTGCTGTTGTTCAGTGGAGTGTTGTACATACCCATATGCTAGTATATATCAGATATGGGCTGATAAAACAGAAAATATTGGCATGGGTGTTTTCTTAAGAGAGATTTTTTTTCACACCATATTGACTTGTCCCTGCTATGGAACACGCTATCACAGTTTCCACTGCAATCCACATCTTCAAGCATCTGCAATTTGCTGCAATAAAACTTCCAGCCTGAAATTTCTCTCCTGCTGTTTGGTCCCAGTGCAGAGCAGCTGTACATTTAAAACACTTATTTTAGATGCTTTTTAAACTAGATTACCAGAATAACTGCTGATGTTTCCGCCTGCAAGTATTTTCCCTGGAGAAGAGTTTGACAGTGTGGTGGTCTCATGGTAAGAAGGGACAACACCACGACATTGGGATGCCAAATGTCACTTGTGTGACACAGGTCAGAAATATTAAGTATTTAATAAAACAGCTGAATTGCCCCAATTGCTTTGATAGTATAGTGATTGCTGAGCCTGCCAAGTAAATAATTACGATATGTATTTAGCTCTTGTGGCTGGCAGCCACCTTTCTCACGGGTTGGTACTATTAGGCTAAGGCAGAAGCCTTTAACCAGAGATTAATGAGCAGGTTAATTTTTAGCATGTAAATAATTTGCATACTTTAAAAGGTGTGTGTATTTAAAGAGCAAAATACCATAGCCTGCCCTTCTAGGCTTCCTCACTACACTTTTGTGTACCGAGATCACCAGGACCTCTCTGTGACCAGTGTTTGTAGCTGTAGCAAATCTCCCCATCGTTTCTAAGAGCTGGTATGATGGCTTTCAATTGCTTCCAGAGAATAGTCATGTTCAGTTGTTGGGCAATACTCAGCATACCCCAACAAGGAATTTTTCTTCTCTTAGAGAGGTAGAAGTGAAAGTTGACATTCAGGTGATTTGCGGATTCCTCCTTTACAGCTTCAGCTCTGAGGAGAGAAGGTCCAGCACAGCCAACAGAAGCAAGGAAGGACATATGTGCATGTGCCATGTTTTGGGTTTAGTCCTTTACCTGTAAATGGAAATAGACCAATTCTACTCACTTGTGGAGTTGATTTTTGGCCAGTCTCAACCTCCTTTTAATTTTCAATCTCTTACAACCTGGTATTTATGTGTAAAGGGCACCTGACATAATTCTCAAATATGGCCCTGATTAAAGACCCAAAAGTAAAACAAACTTCTGCTTCCCAAACTCTGGGAACTGATGTTCTTTTTTCTTTACCCCTCACATGCTTGCAGATTAACAGTGCAAAGTCAAAGGGAAAGAAACCAAGGACTCAGTATTACCCACCTTGCTTTTGACTCTCTTCACACTGTGTCACAACCTTAATGTGTTTTAAGATATCTAAGAGGTATTCATGGATATGCCGTCTGATGCTCTGAATCCTACAGAGTCTTTTAAAAAATGTATGAATTTGTAATATAAAACAGATAGTTGTGTGAGTCAGCTAAAGCCATGCTTACTTTATAATGGATAAGTGGCAGTGAATGCAGTATAGCTTGCTATATCCAAGGGGGATATGTACCCACCTGTGATTAACCTTCCTTGGCCATTAAATGTCACAGTTGGTGCATACACATGGAGCAGAAAGAATACATATTTGTCAGTAAAAAGGTGACTGAATGAAAGAAATCATGAAATGACATTTTCAGTAGTTTTGTCATAACTGGAGCATGGAGGAAAATTACTTTCTGTAAATCTTGGCCCAACAGAACAAAACACATTACTTTCCAGTTGGGAAGCCATACTCATAGACATAATGTAAGTATTGTGAGCTCTGACTCTTGCAAACTCTGATAGAAACCAATCTGCAATCTTGACAGATATGATCTTTTGCAGGATGCACTGTTCATTTACAGCAGCTAGAGACCTCAATTAATTTATGAATGAGGACAGCAGGCTGTGAACTCCCCAGCTCAGCCTAGGTGGAGATGTCCCTGTCTGAATTTATGTTCCGGTAATTTAAAAAGATTTATACAAAGGTTTTCTTTCATTTTGAGAGTAGATTAAAATTCTAATGGAAACCATTTGTATGCATTTGTTGAATTGAATAATATTTATTGCTGTATGAAAAGAGGAGTAAAATAAGAAAGAAATGCTGAAAAACCTTGCTATCAATAAAGTCAGTGAGGCAGGAATAAATAAGTAGAGAGGCAGAAAGAACCCAGAGCAAAAAGTAATACTTAGTAGAGCCTGTAGAAACCCCAGTGTTTTATAAAAACATAATGAAAGCAATTTGCACCTGTTTCTGAACAAATAGATAATAGGGTGCTACCCTACCCAGTGTGCATGGTCTCTCAGTTCTTTAATTCATCTAGGCAGATTCAGCATGAAAAAAATACAGCTTCATAACAGACATACTGATTGCAGCTCCTAAAACGCACTGTCACTCTGGTAGGGTTGTGATTTTTTGAGAAGGATGTGATGGTCACACAACATATTCATTTATTCCAGGAAAAATCTTTTTGAAGGCTCCTAGATGACTTCACAGCAGAAATCCAATTGCAGGAGAAGATATTATTAAGACTTATGCTTCTGAAGCCCATTAACTCGTAACCTTTGTTCCAGTATGACCATATTGGCTGCAATGAAGTTTCGTGATTTGTTTTTGAAGGAATGGTTTACAAGCACCATACAGGGGCCTGTGCCAACACAACATGACTGTATACAGGAGGAGGAATAAACTAGAACTATGCTTGATCAATAATTACTATAATTTTACTTGGCATTTGTTTTCTCTGAGCTATGATTATCAATAGAGTCAACCTATGGGAGCTTTGCATGAAAAGGAGCATGTAAATATCTGAGCTGTTTCTGAAAACATTTCTTGGTGAAAGAAATGCATTTTCATGAGCTGAAATGGCAAAGAGATTGCAGGTTCTTTTAAAGCTGGTGGTAGTGCACACAGATGAAAAAGTATTCTCCCTGAATCACTCAGGGTGGGATCCTGTTTCCACATCTGAATGCAGAAGACCAGGCAAAGTGCTGGCATTGCATGATAACAATCAAATGTAGATCAGCTAAAGTAAATTTTGGCAAGGACTGCAATAAGCTCAGCTAGCATGCTGTACAGCCATGTACACCAGAATAAAGGAAGGGGTGTCAGAAAGGAAAGTAATGCTGAGGAAGGAGCCTATTCTTGGTGGGATGGGCTGTGTCAGGAAGAATATGCTGGTAAACCAGTAAGATTTGAAAGCATACGTTCTGTATGTTCTCAAGTTAGTTTATCTAATGCATATATTATCATGAAATGCTCAAACATATCTGAGAAAAACAAGATCAACTAATATTTTTTTTTATTTCAGCATTCTTCATGCCAAATCCATTAATTTAATTCCATCGTTCTCAAGATAAAGTGACTTTCAATGATAAATATCTGGATATAAATGAAGAACTAATGCCAGATGATATAGGCATCCTAAAATGATAAGGGTTAGTTGTGAAAATATCGATGTGTTTTAAAGGCTGGCCAAATTGAACTTAGAACAAATTTATGACATCTTTATTCACATTAAAGAGTATTTTGTTTTATCTGTAATTCCACTGATAATTTCCCAATTTCTAGTAAGAATTTCATCCATGAAAACCAGAGTTCACCGAGCATAAAAGAATAGGAATCTCCTTAAAATCAATAATATTTTCATTAATTTCTAAAAGACACCAGCCAAAAAGATTAGATGCTATCCTTCAAAGTGTATCCATATTTTGATAAACTTTTATAAATGGTAGAAATTTGGCTCATTTTTTCCAAGTATCTGAGCATGTAGGCTAGCTTTTTCAGAAGAGAAAAGTGGCTCAGCCAAGCTATTCTACAACATTTTTTTCTGAGCTATCCAGTGACAAAAACAGGCATAAATTATTATCCCTTTATTGTATGACCATCAGGAATGTAAATATTTTCCTCCTACCTTTTATCTTAATTTACAGTTCATTGAAGTATCCAGGGTGTGTGGGGGGTGTATCTTTCTTTTTTTTTTTTTGCATGGGGGGCAGGGCAGTAAATTAACACACTGCATTTTCCTTCTACACACATTTTTCACTGCCTTGAGGGATTTCACTGGAAAAAAGCCCCACTAATGGAAATGCAAATTTTCTACCTGTCATAGAGTTCTTTCGATTCTTTTGACTCCGCTGTTTGTCATAGCAACACATTCCTCAAAAGCATGGCTATTTTGACTTCCCAGAGGCCAGGGGAATTGAGTCTGGACCTACCAGGGCTCTGCTTGTCCTAGCAGACAGTAAAGAACATTTTAATGTAAATTTGAATGAGAACTATTAGCCTCTTTAGTTCTCTGCTATAAATAAAAACCTATATAGATTGAAAGTCTTATTAATCTTAGATTTATTTTAGACAGTCACTCATTTCCACTTCAGTAGTTTTGTTACACTTTCATAGACAGAAACTTCTTTCATTTTCTAGCGATATATTAGTGATTCTGGTTTTGATAATATTCCATCTAATCTAATGTTATCTTTTGAGGATTGGTTGTAGAAAGCTACATGCAGAACAGTGGAGTGATCATTGGGCTACATGATTTAGCAGATTAGAAAATGTCCTTTGTCTTTACTGTTCCACTCTAAATAGATCAGCTAGCCTTGCCAAATTTTAGTAGTATAATTATGCAATGTACTTTTAAGAGTACAAATAGAGAAATTAGTCTCCATGTTGTCACAGTTGTATTAGAACTGAAAAATAAGCTTTCTATCCTCAGTAAGAGAAAACCTTTTCATTCACTTTTTGAGAATTTGCACTTTTATTACTATCTAAATCTCAGCGGCCATGAAGGGTTGTGTTTGAGGTGAACAGTAAATTAAATCCTCATGCTTTTCAAGCAGTCTGTCAAATTCACAGTGACTTGGGAGATCCAGGAATTTGTGTGCCATATGTTAGTCCAGATGAACAATACCAATAGTATATTTTTACATAGCTAACCTTCATGTTTGGCAGCCTTCCCTAGTGTACTTTCTAGCCTAAGCAACATGTTCTCTAACTCTTCTCCCCCTGAAATCAATTCCTTTGAGTAATCACACTTCCTTTTTCAGTCCTGACCTCTATTTCCTTTTAAAATTTTGTCTAGGTCTTTTCATTCCTGGAGGGCTCTACTTACTTCTGTGAAATTGTAGCATTTCGTCACCTCCACTGTCCTTGAGTCTTTCTTCTCTTCCTGATCCACTCATCCTTCACTAGTGCCCTTTACAAAGTGTCTCTCACCATTTCTGCTTTGCCTCAAAAAGGAAGGCCGTCCCTTTCCTTCTCTGCCCAGTTTGACCCTTGGATGTAAGCAGAACTGTGGAAACTCATGGCTAGAACTAATACCTCACCCCAGTAAGTTCTGCAGTTCATGCTCTCTGTGTTAAACCAAGCTTCTGTAGCGTCATTTAAAAAATGAAATGCCATGGTGTCATTCCTGTCTGAACAGGCAGGTACTTCTTGTAGGCATTGTCTAGGTTCTAGTTCTAAACTGTATTTGGGTGATTGAAGAATAAAGTAAAGGAGCTAAATGCCTGACAGGTATGGATGGATCCTCTTGCTTGCACAGGTGTTGTAGTAAAACAGCAAAAGAAAACTAAAGTTCTCACATGATGATGACCTTCACACACATAAATTCTCCCCTCTGTGGAGACTGGAGGAGATCAGCAGCAGCCATGGCTGCTCATTGTGGAGGCAGAGAGTGGTTCCAAAATGCTCCTTTCTGCAAAGAGACTGTTCCAGTGAAATGGATGATGCTATCCAAGGCTGGAGTTGCTACAAAGTATTTACTTAGCTGTAGAGATCATAATGTTCCACAGTTTATTTGAATTATTAAAATGCAATACTGCACAAAAATCATTATTGCAGAGCTTCAAAACACTTACTGACAATGTGGTCTTGGCAAAGTAAGTATGAGTCTTTTTAATGTATAGTTGTTGCAGCAGAGAAAAAGGAAAGCTGTGTTTCATACTAAGCTGTGCTTTCCAGAGAGATAGAAGGCATCGACTCTAATATTGATTCCATGCAGATTTTTGTTGGTTTATATTTTAAAATACCCCTCCTCCCCATTCTCTCTCAGCAGATCAGATGTCACTTCACTTTCCTTTTCTTGAAATAACACTGGAAGCAGATTGTTGACAGCTTTGGGCTTCTGCACAGTCAGCATTACAAGAGAACAGTATAGACAGGAACAGAAGTCAAATGGCCTCCCAGGAGCTCCAACCCATTAAAACAATTGCTAAGGGCACAAGAGTACAATAAACATCTGTGGTTTGTCTCCCCAGCACACCACATGCCTTTCAGTTTGCCTCGGCATGGAAAAGGGATTGAGTGGTCTGATTGGACCCAGATGTGAACTTGCAGAGTTCAAGGCTTTCTAGGGCTTGAATTTTGGTTCCAGGCTGAGGCTAGGAGTCCTTGTAAAGTTAGGTTCCAGATCAATGCTTCCTCAGATTTGACAGCCCTTTAACAGTACTTTCTATTATTGGCTTTGTTCTGCTCTTTGCAAGCGTTCTGATCCACTTGACAAACCTCATTTGAACTAAATACCTCCATTGCAATGAAGAAAGTAAGCACCTTCCTACGGTTCCCAGGGCAGGCTGCCTTCCTCGAGTCAGTCACTGGTTTTAGCTAAATTGGTATAAAAATATATGCCTTGCCACATAATCATCAAGTTGCTGCTACAGAACATGAGCAGAGGAAAGGAATGGTACCACCAAGGATTTCTTAGAATAGATAAGGTAAAGATATCAGGGAGAACCAAGCACTGTCCTGATGGTGTTGCTAGAGAGCATGGATGGAAGCTGGATGAACAATGTCACAGGAGGTATCACCCACTAGTGACTTAATAGGGAAGATCAGTGTCTGCTGGTTCTGAAGTTACATACTTGGTGCTGCAGTTCTGCCACGCAGAAATAGTGTATCTTTCTCACTAGGGACTGGAGATGATATTTGCAGGTACTGGAACTGAAATAGTGAATCCCAGAACCAGGCAGAATGTGAGTGGAGGGAGAAAAGCAAATGAATGTAATCTTTCACTCTGCAAAGTTTTTGGTATAGGAATTGTTCAGTCATAGAGCTGATTCCTGAAAAACTGTCATGCAAAGAAGACTAGAAATAAAGAAAGAGAGCTTAGGACTGCTATAGGATGGCCAGTGCAGAAAGAAGATGAGTCTGGTTCCTAACTTTGCAATGAGGGGTGAGGGGGTCTTGTCAGCACTGCTGGGACAAGTTTAAGGGGATGTAAGCAGGAAGGATAATCACAGCACTCTGGCAGGTGGGAAGACATTGCAATAGAAAGGATGACCTGCACAGAATGAGTTACTGCCAGATGGCTCCCAGCTGGGGGACTTAAGGAGACTGTGATCTGGTTTAATCAAATGCCTGGCACCTTCTCTCTCTGCAGTGTCCAGAAAGACAGCCCTCACTGCCAGTGACAGAAAGAATCAGGACTGATGAGACTGCCTTTTACAAACACAGTCTGGGTAGTGCATGTAATTCTTTTTGTTTGCTTCCTCTCAGTGGCATTACCTTGAATATAAGGAAATTAGGGAGAAAAATTGCTATGAGCTTTGTAGACTCTTTATCGCTTTAATCTCCTCTCCTCTTTGCCTTATATTTTTCTGTCTCTTGCCATCCATCTTTGCAGAGACAGTGACCAAGTTAAGCTAAATAGCCTTTTAGATTTGTTTGCAATTGATTTGATTTCTGCTTTCAGAAACTGTTTGAAGTTTTCTAAGAGTGTTATTTTCACTAGGACTAAATTTTCAATGCAAATTCTGGAAATGCTAGAACAAGAATTCAACACATCTACTAGATTTAAGAAGGGAAAAATACCAGTCATGTCTATGGGGTGAAGAACTAGACTACATGGTTTCTGTGATTCCCTTTAGCAGGACACAAGGGAAAGGCAAGACTGCATTCTGAAGCACTTCCCTTATAGAAACTTGAGATGGTGGTTGTTAAGGTTGATGTTGCGAGAGGTTCTAAAGTAACTGGGTGAGCCTGCTGGATAGTTAGTGCAGGGCCTGCAAGGGCTGTTTGTGTTAAGTTGTATTGATTTGTCTTGTGTATAATTTAATAATGTTGAAGTCTGCTTTCTTTCCTTGCAGCTATAGACTGCATCTGTCCTTGTTGGAGTGTTCCCATGGCAATCGTGGGTTGGAATTCTATTAGTTTGATTTATTCAATAAATAAGTAGAAAAATAAAACAAGATAATTACCCAACAATGAATAGCTACCATATGAACACAGTGAAAACTACACCAAAGGCCACTGGCAACAGGCAACATTTCTCGTTTAAACACAGCGCAGAGATTCCCAAGGTAATGTTTTTGGCCTTTGCTGGCCCTTTCTCCATTTGGTGTCAGGCTCTGTAACTTACCCGAGTTTCACTGTGTACCAAATGTCTCTCCTGGCTTCTCATGTCCGTGCCGTTGTTATTCTTGCCAAACAATGGCAGCAGCTTTTATGTGCTCTTACAACTTAGTCTGTATAGTAAAACACATTTGCAGGGAAGAAAGCTCTCTCTTTCCTCCCCCAGAGAAGTGGTACAAAAATCTGTGCTAATAAAACAAACATCTATACTTCAGCTGAGATTTGCTGTCCTAACAGTCCATTACATGAACAGGCAGGCAGGCTGCTAACAGGCCCCCAGATCACTCTGGAAGTCACCACTGCTGTTGATCTGGCTGGACTCTTGATAACCTTGGGGCAGACAGAGACAATACACAAGGCACCCCTTGCACAGAGTATTGCACTGAAGCTTCTGCCATGGAAGAACAAGGTAGGCAGGTTAGTTAAGAGACCAGGAAGACTTTGGTGGCAGCTCATAAGGAAATCACATTTGATACTTAAAATACAGAAGCATAGGTCACTTTTTTTACAATGTGGTTTGAGACAACTTTCGAATCTCTATTCAGAAATGTGAAGAGCTTGGTTTCCTGCTACAGTGGCACAGCTTTTGGTGCAGCACTGAATGGGAGAGGTGTAAATGCAGCAGTGCATTCAACACTGACAATAAAATTTAACTTGGGCTTCCCCAAATACTTTTCTAATTTCTGGAAGCTGCTGACAGCTAACCACCACTCTAACCACAGTGGAAAACTAGAGGATCTTTGCCATGACTCCTCGTACATTTGGGACAGGGGTGTAGAGCAGGAATGTCTGTTTCTGAACAGTCAGTCTGGGGCTGTCTGCTGACTGCAAGACGCTTGTGTTTCAGTCAAGAACCACTGAAAATTCTAAATTTCATAAAAACTAACAGGACAAGAAAAATACTTTTTCTGAATGTTCAATGCATTGCTGATCAGAATGTGTTATACAAGATGCACCCAGTGTTCAATCATCATACTAAGCTAGGCTTTTAATCAGAAGCAGACACTGTTATGTCTTTGAAGATCTCCTTTTTGTCCAAAGGATCTCACAGAAGTGCAAAACTGGCTGAAGACATGTCTCACTATGAAAGCTTCTAAACTGATGTTTGGAAACTGGTTTGAATGCTCATTGAAAGGCAGCTGTAATATAAGCTAATATTTGAGGTTCTTGCAGGGAACTGTGGATCCTGTTTCAAACTTAATTTCCATGAGAATTACATCAGCACTCAAGTCTCCCACTGCTGTTGGTCTAAATGCTTTTGGAATTAATGCTAAAATATCAGTGCCTTTGTGGAGATACTGACTTTATGAGATGATTCCCATGGCTACAGCCTGTTCCCACCATTAGGCCTGTAGAAACTGGGAGACCTGTGGTCTGTTTCTTGCCTCTACTCTTAGTCTGCTGTGCCTGTAACTTTTATTACCTCTCTGTAAAAGCTTGGCTTCTTTTGTACAATGTTATGAGCACTGCAAAGTGCAATGTTTCAAAAGAACTAAGTTTTATTAGGAACATCTGTTGTTCTCACCTCCTCTTTGCCCCTGTGGTATGAAGGACTACAAGAGCTGTGGCCTTGGAAGGTGCCTAGGCAGTCTCAGGAGCATCTCACTTCTGTTTCTGGGGCCAGCTTGCCTAGTGGGAGCACAGAGCAGTGGGCTGGTAATTGTATAATTTCACTCCAGGAAACCTTCCACCTAGGCTTAGGGTAATACCCCAGACAGACACTGCTCCAGAGTTATTACAGCCTGAATCAAAAGTTTGTGAGGGGGAAGAGTGAACAGTTTCACCTTGGTTTTCCCCAGAAGAATAGTGAGGGAGTATGACATAAAATAAATGGGAAGAAAGCTCTTAGATGGTGCTTCTTAGCCCGAGGAAGTAATAAGTGCCCTTTCTGGCCATGCAGATTATCAAGATACCATTAACAAGATTTATTTGCTGCTCCTGTGAGCATGCAGTGCGTGTAGGTCTTCTCAGGCATTTGCAAAGCACTTAAAGGAAAGCTTGGTAGTCTGGAGATTGGAAAAAAGGACCCTGTCCCTCTGTTATTTCCATGGAGGCTTGAAGTTGCTTGGAAATTGCAAACAGAAGTTTGTAACTTTGGTTATAGCCAGAGTTATAGAGATCAGTGACTTCTGGTCTTTAACTGATGCCTATTCTTTAAACTTCTGGAGACATATTAGAGAGAGAAGGCAATGCCTGGCAGGCAGATGGAGATGAGGTCCTGTAGGGTACATGACTGCTTGCAGGATCAGGACCTCCACCCTTCTCCTCTTCTCCAACCCTTGTGACATAGACTCCCCTGTTCTACACTGAAGTACAGAGGATTTCTTCCTGCATCTTTACTTGCCACTGGTGTTCTGTTTAATCAGTGACATCTCCTTTAGTTAAGGCTTCCTTTTCTTTTTATTTTTCACTTTGCTTCTCCTCTCCTATTTAGGCTTTGTGTCACCAGTTCTAGGACATCCTCTGCTTTTCCACCTGACCTGTGGCTTGGTATATATGCCACAGCATGATCTTGAGTAATGATTTTATCTTTTTCCAGACAAGCCCTGAAGCAAATTCAAAGAGCAAGGTCTTCTGAAGTCCCAAGCCTGCAATGTGGCGCAGAGACACTGCTCCCCCAGGCACCAGTGTTAATAGTCACTCTAGTCAGGGAGCCAAGCTGGGTGGATTTTCTCCTTACATGCAAGAGGCTTCTGATCTGGAAGACAGTGCAAAGCCAAGCTTATACTGCTCGAGCCATCCCCTCTAAAGCCTCAGCCTCTCCTACTGCCTGAAAAGATCCACTACACAAGCAGTTTCATGGTGGGGGTATTGAATTGGGATATATGTGTCCATTAACCACTGTACTGTTCATGTTAACTGATAAATAATGGAAGGTTTTGACTGTAATATGCAGTTGATGCAGTTGACTTTTTTTTTTCTTCCTAATCTTGCAACTCTATCCATGAATTTCAGTGGATAGCTTGTTGTATTGGTCTTACAAATTTTGTACAGTACAAATGTTTTGGCAATGGAACTGTTTTGATCAAAGGTTGTATAAATCCCATTAGTCACAGCAGCTGAACCTGTATGAACCCTTTGAAGAGGCTTGTACCACCTGAATTCCTACAGCACCATTACAGCTTGTACCTCCTGTGTATAGACAGGCTTTTATTTGAGCTCCTCTGGCTGCTTGTTCTGGTGGGCTAAGGCATGATGTGACTGATGCAATGTTTGGGCTGCAAAGGCTCAGCAGCCTTTCTTAACCATGGGTTGCCAGCTCCACATCTCCCTTTCTTTGTCACCTAACATCACACTCATAGTGTTTTGGCTCAATATTTCTTGTCTTCTCTTGTCTGAGAAATGAAATAGGGCTCTGGAAAAAATAGTGGTGCTTCTTTACTGAATTGCAGTGATTTATGTACATGCCAAGAGGAATGAGGAAATGCAAATTCCTCCTGCTTCCAGATTTGCACGCCAGCCAGTTTGAGGGCACTGTTTTATTTCTTGGATTGTTGAACTCATTTGGCCTCGTGCCTTGCAGCACCACATGAGGTATGTCTTAATAGGCCTGAAAGGTATGGCATGCTGTGACTTGATTTTATTTACATTTATGTACATATCACCATGTTTACTTTAAAATGGCTTAACTTCTGCAGTTGCAGCTCCAGGGTGGTAAAGTTTGCTGAAAGGACAGTTAGGTTCCTATCATCTACATCTGGGAGACCTTATTTAAAATCATGACCACTCTTTGCCATTTCTTACTTTGCTGAGCTCATTCAGTGAAACTGTTCTGGTCTTTTATCTGGTCTGTACTAGCTTCCTGCTTTTTTTTTTTTTTTTTACTAGCTTCAGTGACTCTATTTGGATTTTACTTGGACAGTAGTGATAACTATTATTTATTGATAATATGAAAAAAATGTAATTCTGACAAAATATTTAACTTTGAAGTATATTTTCTTTCATTTAACTGAAATTCCTCAGTCTCATGGCTGACTGTCCCAGTTCCCTGTGTCTCTAACATCAGCACTCCATCTCAAAAGGACACCGTGACTAGCCAGAAAAGGGAGTTCTAGGGCACTACAGGTGTAATGAGATAAGTCAGCTTCTGCCTTACTGTGTAGTGCTGGTGAGGCATTTTCTGTCAAAATGTTTTTATTTTCTCAAGTCAGAAGTCACTGATTTGACAACTCTTAGTGGAAATGTACCTATCAGTTTTGGCAGGCGAGTCTTCTCACGCAGGAGAATGAATCTCTGAAGCAGGGTAGACACCTGTCTGCAGAGCATCCCACTTCCTCTAGTGCAGCTGGCATCCCTCCCTGGGTCCTTGGAAATTGCTTCCAGTGCTCTGACAGCCTGGAGACTTAAAACCTGGAGACTTAAACTTCTATCTCTAATGCCCAGATGGGGAGAACCCCAGAATTCTACTGCTAGTATGAGGTATGGCTAACTCAAACTTAAGTTAGTTCTATTTTGTATTTAACTAAATAATTAAATGTTTATTTGGCCACAGAGGGAGAAGGTGACTGAAACTGTTATGGAGCAACTGCCTAAACTGGTTCTGGTCAGTGAGATCCTGCTTCTGTTTCTTCTTCACACCAAGCCTGACTGCACATTCCTATCCTCTTCTTGGGCCCAGAGTCATGCTTGAAGGCATCTCAGAGAGATAAGACCCATGGAGAATGAATCTCTAGGAAGCAGGGCTTTTAGGTCCTCAGTGGCTCCTAACAGGTTCAGATGTGTGTAAGGGCTGGCACAAGTGATGGAAGACTTTGGCTGGGAAGAGGTGGGTGAAAGGGATATGACTATCCTCTCGGACAGGAGCAGGCAATTACAATAGTTTAGCTAAAGCCTCTTTAGAGCCTTACCTGGGAGTTATATCAATGTTTTCATTGAGTCTCAGGAGAATGTATACATGTACCACTGTTGCCAGTAACCCAGTGGTTAGTGTGTGAGCTGGAAACATGTAACATTCAGGCTCCCATTCCTGGTTGCAAACTTGTAGGTAGCAGATGCAAGCCCTAATCAAGAAACAAAGAGCTTCTTCTGGATGGCTTGCCAACACAGAGATCTCTAGGTGTCATCCAGGTGTGGAATCAGGAGGTCCATTTTCAATGTGCCTACTGTTTTGCTTCCTCGTGTTCTGTGGCCCTCTTACTGCTGGTCCACTGCTCTGTCAAACTAAGCTAAAAAAAATCTTGTAAGACCAGGAGACCTGCAGACATGACAAATGGCTTTGCAGACTTACTTCCCCAAAGGTTTCCGTCCCAGGAGCAGGCACGCAGCTTGACCTTGCCTGAAGCAGTAGAGCACATTGAGAAGGACTGTGCCTAACACCTTATTTGCAGAATGTCCTATCCCCCACATGCAGCACGTGCTGTCCCTCAGCAGCTGCAAACCACTGTGCTAGGGACATCTGGTATGAGCTGTGGTCTGTGCCTTCCAGCTCACAATGAATTCAGTGGGATTGCTCGTACACATAAGGCTGGCAGACACTGCCATTATAAATATTTTCTTTTTAAAAATTGTTAGGTGTGATTTTTAATAGGTATCATCTATATATGAAGCTGATAGCCTCTCTGCTTCCAGGTACAGGGTGCAAGTGTCTGCTGAGCTGCTGCAGAAGGTAGCAGGTATTTTGAGTTGTTCCTTGCTAATTATTGCTTCAGTAAACAACAGCTGTTCAAATGCAGCTCAGCTTCTTGCTTTGAAAAGATTACAGTGCCCAAACTGTAGTCTGGTATTATTGAAAAAAGAAAAAAAAAGTTATAATCATTTCACTCCCCTACTGCTACACATTTTATGGGCCTTGTAGTGTGCTGTTATGTAAGGCATATTAATTGCTAGTGAGTCGATGTTAAGCAAATGAAACAGCTTTGTGCAGTGTTTGGACACTTGGTTATAGACAGTTTAACAGCAGTCTTCTGGAGAGACTGTGCATTAGCCTTAGATTATTTTTCAGCACTGGAGGAATGGTTCTTTCAAAGTAACTATAAAATGAACCATTGCTGCCATGCAATAGCAGTAATAAGCTGTTAAGGTACGTGGCAAAGCATGAGGTCAGAGGCAGTATGTTCTTCCAGCCACCCAAGAACTGTAATAGCAACTAATTAGTGCAGCTCCTTCAGAGGCTAGTGCTATTGCAATGAGAGGAGAGAAAGGCAGAAAAGTGCAAGGGGGGCCCCACTGTTACTATCTGCCCTTTAGATGAAGGAGATGTTGGTATTAACTTAGCAGAGGGTGAAGGCCTGACCCAGCACAGCACTGAGTGTCAGCGATGTGCTCTTGGCAGTGAAAAGAAAAATAGCCCTGTTCTCTACTCCATGCAGTTCCTGCCCTTCTGCTTCCTTCCTGAGGAGCAGGATTTATAGGGGCATGTGTCTTGATTTATTGAGGAGCAAAAATGACAAATTAACTTTCCAGGCATGCGCAGACACACGCTTTGCTCTACAATGAAAGACTGATCCCTTCCCGTCTGTCCTGGCTGGGTGTCTCCTGCCCGGCTGCCCCTGGCCGAGCTACAGCCCAGCAGTGGTGTGAGGCTGCGGCGGTGCCCATGGCCACTGCCGGTCACCGCTGGGCTGGGCTGGGCTGGGCTTTCTTTGGAGCAATTGTTCCCTACGCCGGTTCATTTCACTGCCTGCAGAGGAAAGCCATCTGAAAACACCTTTCGTGCAGTTAAAAACAAACCTCCCCCCCACCCCATGTATTTGACCAAATGCTTATACGAGCAGTCAAGCTGGCACCCTTTGGTTGCCTTTGAGAAGGAACAAGGTGGTCTGAGCCACCTACTCCTCATGAAGTACTGCCTGCCGAGGAGAGGGCTCTGCTTGGGGCGGCAGGTCAGGTGTGCCATCGCGGTGTGAGATGGAGCAAGGTCTGGGCAGGGGCTGGGCAAGGCCAGGCAGCGGCACGAGCAGCGCCCACTGCGGTGCTGCCCTTGTGGGGCCCCCGGCAGCGCCTGGAGCCCGCGGGAAGGGCACATTCCGGGACACCGGGCAGGGAAACGAGGCGGCACAGGCCCCACAGGGTGTGCTGGGCTCCGTGCTGCGGGTTGGCTGGCACAAGGTGCTGCCAGGGGACACGGCATCTTATGCGCTTACGAATGCACTAATGAACGTATGCACTTATGTGTGTACGTACGTAGGTATCTATCAATTTATATTTATTTATATTGCT